>JAJOOS010002983.1:0-43027 GCA_029582725.1 Solanum chiquidenum | reverse complement strand
ATGTATAGAGGTGGTGTTGGACAAGTTATGTATTATGCTTGAGCTTGACTCATCTATGGTATTTATGGATCATTTCTTTTTTTTTTCTTGCTCCCTTAGTCCCGATTTCCCCCTTGATTATGCTTATCGCTTATGGTCATTTAATTGCTTCCGCAACCAAGGATGTGTAATAAAATGCTATGAGGCTTATTTGGGGTTCCTTCGGGTTCCCCATTCGCCGGTCACGTCTTGGCCCTAGGCTTGGGTCGTGACAATTACACACACAGACACTCCATGCATAAACATGATTATGATGTATCTACGGTGTCAATTGAAAGTATAGTTCTCATATGCACCTCTACACATTATTCTACATGAAATGTAAATGACCATGATGATCCTATTGTGTAGACTGAAAGTCCATTCTCATGAAAACACATGATCTTAGTGTGAAAGGTTTACTCACATACTAATGATGATTCTAAGGTTGAAAGTTCATTCTCACCTACTTGAATCTATGAGCTATTATATGAGTTGGGTTGAACGAAGGGTGAAATACTCCTTCAAACATGTAAATCCAATTCAAAGACTAAAACAAGTAATTTTGGGAAATAATGCTTAGCACCGAGTGGATATGGAAAGTGAGGTAGAGGCCCTCCCGTCAATATAAGAGGCCGGGTTCTCTAAATTATTCTCATGAGATGGAAGTTCCTCCGCCAATACAATAGGTTGGGTTTCTAGAAGCAATCTCCCTATCCCGTAACTATGTGCCCACATAGGTCTTTAGCTAGTGGATCCACCTAAAAGCTATATATTTAGTTCTACCTTAGGCAAGTAGGACACTTTTTTTGATGTGGGGTTACACGACCCCGGATTTGATGTAGCTCACATGGTATATGTCGGTTAAGGCTATTTTCCCTCCATGAACAAGAAAGTGAGTTATGTGGTATGGTTGCTTAAAAGGAATACTTAGTATGAGTGGTAGTATGGGATGCGATTCATACAAGGCACAAGTAGACCTTGAGAGTAGCCATGGTGTGTTTCTCTTATTTTCATAACATGAACTATGACTAATGACTACTCAAGAAGATCTACTTAGTATGAGTGAGGGATTGGGACTTCACTCATACATGGCACAAGTAGACTTTGAGAGTAGCCATGGTGTGTTTCCATTACATTATGATGATTTATGTATTAATGCATGCTCCATTTGGATTATTGTTATGATTGACTTTCCTTGACATGAGCTAATGAATATTCATGTTTTCTTGTCTATGTGTATTAACTATGGATGAGATAAATATATGATAAGTATTAGCATGGTGACCTAAAGGTAGTACTTAGTGTAGATAGGGTAATGGGATCTTATCTATGCATGGCACAAGTATAACCTAGGTTCACTTATGTGATGGTTCTATTATGATGAGATGGTCTTAGTATTTAACTATGTATGTACAATATGTCTTATGAATGTTTATGTTTGCATTATGCCTATGATTGGAGACTATGTTTATGACTATGTGCTATGATGCACTATCTATGAGTGGTCTTATGAGTATGTTCTTCAACTATTTTCCAAAGAGGATCTTTCAAATTGGCATATGCATGGTTTTTAAACAAAATGTCCATTTTTATGCATGTTTTAAGGATTTTCTTGCATGGCTTCCATACTTAGTACTTTTTGTGCTAACCCCATTTTTCTACATTTTGTATAAGGGTAGGCTTTGGAGATATTGGATTACATCCTCGTGGCTAGGACCGTAGTAGATCAAGAAAAAGAAGATTGGTAAGTCCTCATAATATTCGAGGACTTGGCCATATGTCCTTTATGTCTTTCTTTTATGTTTTTAGACTTTTGTAAGGGTCGTGTCCCTAAGACTGTATTCAAAGAGTTTTTAATTCAAATGTTATAGATGGTTTGAGATATAGTGTCATAGACTCTCTCTTATTATTTAAAAGACTTCGATTGTAAAGAAAGTTTTAAATTCCACACTGCTTTCCTATGCTCTTATGTTCAAGATATGCTATGAGGCTTGTATGAGACCCCTCTGGGGTCAAGTATGCCATGTTACATCTAGGGTGTACCCCTGGGTCGTGACAATAACTTAATGTGTTACTCGCTCGGCGTTGTTAGTTTAAGATGCCGAGCTCATTCTGTAAATCCCCAATCATCCTGCAGCTCAACTTCTTTTTCCTTCATTCTTCAAGTGTTTGAATCTTGCCCAGTGATCTCATTTGATCCTACTTTTCTCGTTTGGTGAGTCACCGATTACCTCCATTGTTCTACTTTTAAACTCTCATTTTGTCACCTGGTACTGACAAAAATGGTGATGGTTTCCTTGTTGGCCTTTTGTTTTCGGCGCATCGCCATTTCTCTGTGAGTTCTCCATCCAGCCTCAAGTAATTGGCTCAATGTATTGTTGATTTAGGTGATATTGTACCTATAGGGTGATCCGACCTTTTTATTGGGCGATCACATAATTTGGAGTTTACACTTCTTTTCATAATTTTTGGCCATTCTTTCACACATTCATCCTTGGCTTGTCTTTTAGCCCTCATAGCTACAGATTATCATTATATCATTAGAGTAGGACATAGTAAGGCATTCAGAACACTACTTGTTGAAGTAATTAGTCCTCAAGTGAGTGCAAATCTGCCACTCATCAACACCCCCAATTTAAACATTTGCTTGTTCGTATGTAAATCAAGAACACAATTTTCTCAATAAGGGTGTCAAGAATAGTATTTAATGAGAGCTACATGAAAGTGCCATTACAAAACTACTCTCAAAAACATGCTACACTTAATCATGATCAACAAGCTTCAAATGATGGCTAACCGATTTCAACACAAGCTCAATCTCACTATAGCTTCTTTTCTAATGCAAGGCCATGTTTCAATAAATACATTCAAGTTCCCTCACATCAAGTACGATTTCATTATCTCACAAATCAAATCATGAAAAAAATAAGGAATGAATACAACTCTCACTTTCTCAAAAAAGAAACACATGCAAGGTTTATGCCACATGTTTTCCCATTTTTTGCAATCATCACACAACCTAGTTAATGCTAGATCTCAAAGGTCTTTCAGTCTTGTAATGGGGATGAGGGTTAACGTATGGTGAATTTGTCATAGTGACTTCACCTTTTCAAAACATTGTTGCAATCATCATAACCTCTTCTCAAGTTATTTTCATTCTTTTCCGTTTGAGAACTAAAACTTTAACTTGTCACTCACTTTATTCGAAATTCCGTTTAGTTCATCAACTTCTCTTTTCATTTTCATTTTTCAAAATTGAACATTCTTATTTTTTAATTGGAGCGGTTCCTTCTTCCTTCTTTTTGTAACAAACTTCAAAGTTGAGTCTCATTTCATCTTTCTTTGCCCTTCACTTAGCTTTCATTCTTCATTCCTTTCCACATCCCAACTTAGGATTTTGGCCTAAGTTGGGTATTCAAATATAACAACGAAGGATTTAAGGTGCGAAAGTGGGGACAATTTAGGCTCAAGAGGTTTTAATGTGGTTTTGTCAACAAATGGTTACGACTCAAATGGTGCCAACACAGATGCGCACCCTCATAAAGTAGTCACAAAGGATATGGAAATTGTGGTCCCCTCTTAGAATTGTTTCTCAAGATCATGCCTTACACTAACAAAGGTTTAAACAATTAGACTAACAAGGAGTACTCTAAGATTTCATATACATGGTTTTAGGTAAGACCTCAAAATATATGGCACTTCGAATACACTCATTTAGAAAAGCCTAAAAAGATCGAACGTGTACGTGCGATGTTCATTGCAAGGCTCACATCAAAACGTATCTAGTCAACAAATGATACAAATAGATCTCTCAAAAGTGCGACCACATCGATTTCATTCTTTCAAAACCAACACTAAATCATGTTCATCATGTGTACTATTCAAGACATCGTTATTGAACCCAATCGATCCTTGAATTATTATCAATGACAACTCAAGCATTTCAATATTTTCAATATTGATGGGGAGAACAAGGTAAAGAGAGAACATACTAAATTAAACACAATATAAAAAACATACACATCAAAGATAAGTATTGGCACAGTTGCCCTCACCCAACCAAAAAGTAAAATACAGTGTCCTCAATACATAGAAATGACATGATAAGGCGTACATGGAGGAACTGCTTGAATGAGTGAGGATTGAGACCGCTGAACCATTCGGTGGATCGCAAACCAATGGATGATCACTAATTGTTCTTCTAGCTTAGGGGAATTTTTACTCTAATTCGGTGAGCTGTACAATGATCGCCATAAGTTTATAGGTGAATCGTTGAAAATCCATGGTCATCACCAAATTTACAACTGTGTCCACTAATTTGTGTCACTTAGTAGGGGAACTAAGTCGGGTTCACCAAATCACATCAGCGTATCACTTAGTTGGGAGTACAACCCGTCGAATTTGATGGTGCTCATCTAAAGTTGAGATGCCCATTGGGTGTGCCAACTCGAGGTTCGTTTAGGTGCTTCAGTGCACCACCGAATGCCCCTCTCACTCACCGATCTTCGATCAAATCCTACACAACTGACACCCACAATATTGAAAACTGCTAACGCTTGGGTTGCCTCTTAAAAGGTGCCCGATTTAATGTTACAGAACAATGTGCATATGCTCTCATGGATCATCCAAGTACACCACCTCAACAACTCTCAGATCACAACCTTCCCCAATGTACACCTTGAACCTTTGATCGTTGACTTCAAATTTCACCCCTTTTGCATCTTCAATTTCAATTGCTCCATTTCCATACACCCTCGTGATTGTGTAAAGACCAGTCTACTTAGACTTAAGCTTGGCCGGGAAGAGATTCAACCTTGAAGTAAAAGTAGGACTAGCTAACCCACTCTAAGTTCCCACGGCAAGAACATTGCATCAAACCACCATTTAACCTTTTCTCTGTAGAGGGCGTAACTTTCATATGCTTGCAACCGAAATTTATCCAACTCAAGGATTTGATGCACACAACTCTTGGACGCCACTTTCCAATTTCAATGCCCATAAGGCTTTGTGCTCTAAAAGTAACACCCAGCTAATGGAAAGAGCTCGAATTAGAAAGAACCATTTTTGTAAAGAATGAAAATTTGAAATTTGCCAAGTTATGTTAAGTATGAATTTTGGGTCAACTTCAAACAACCATAACTTTCAGCACATGATGAGTTAGGTGTGCTATAATATATCAAATGGAAGTTCTTTGAATTATCTTTTCAACCTCATCAAGTTTTCTAATTTTCAAGCTCTTATGAGGGAGATATGCCTGTTTGAAGTCGGCCTATCCGGTTAAGGAAAGTTACTAAGATTTAGGAGGGGTATTTTGGTCTTTTCATTACCCAATTAAGTTATTTATTTTTTAGTAATTTATTTGGGGTCTAAACTGATTTGTTCAGTTTACGCATTCCAAATTAATGCTAGGGCTTTGAGAGAAGAGAAAAAAGGAGAAAGGTCAAGATTTCGTCGAGTTCTTGAGGATTTTGTTGCGGGTTTCGCCAAGGATTCGATCCTAAGAGGTATGTGAGTTCACATAGCATTGGGTTCGTTCAACCATGCGCCAATCATGTTAATTTCAACGTTAATTTTTTTCTAGAAAGTTGAAGGTTGATGTTCATGAAATTGACTTTTGTTCTTGAGATTGGGATGAGATTGATGACTCCTTGAGAAAATCATGTCGAAATTAGAGTTGTTTTTGAGTAGATTCTTCTGTACATGTATTGGGTATCTTAATCTAAAGAGAAATTGAGAAAAAATAATTGAAGTAGTCGACTTAAGATCAAAAAATGAGTTGAAATATTTGTAGGGTTAGCCTGGGGAAGGGCTGGCGCGGCGCACCCCAGATGCTCCAGAGAGGTTGGGGTAGCCCGGCACACCCCAGATGCGCCAGAGAGGCTGATGTGGCGCACCAGCAGTGCCCTCGGGACATTTGCCCCCACCTGTTCTTCATCATTTGGTCCGTCTGAGTCCTTCTAAAGTGTACCAATGCTTCCTATTGATTCTAACTACTCTAAAAGACTTCTAAACATCTAGAAATCATCTATAAACATGAATCATAACCTTGAATCCATAAATTCAAATTCAAGGTAAAGTTAAGATCAAGTCTTGAGAGTTCTTCGAGTCATTTTAAGAAATCATTTTACAAATCTTTTAAACTTGTTTTAAAGACTTAAGCATTGTGTTTGAGAAAGATTAGAGCTGAGTTCATTTATTTAAAATGATCTATGGGGACTAAGTACTCCCAAAGAGCAAATGTTTTCACAATTAAGATGAGAGGAAACACCAATTTCTAAATGAGGTTTCATGAGTAGTTTTGAGTTCCATCTCTTTTAAGAGATAAACATTTTGAATAATAATCTCAAACCACAGAGAAAGAGTTATATTTTTAAACATATGAGCTGAGTATATATTTTGGGAGTAGTATTGAGCACCGATATGGGATTAGTTCATAATAACTCAAGTCTCCATAAACCATGCAGCCATTGTCGATAGAAAAAGTCATACTTTTTAGATGATTCCTTAATACTTTATAGCATAGACTAGTGGATTCATTTAGTTGAGGTGTTCTATAACCCAACAAATTATAGGATAGTTCTGGCAGAGTGGGCGAGACAGTGTACCATCACATAGCTCATAGTGATAGTAGTCGGTTAGAGAATCTTCCAAACATAGTTTATTTTATTATTCTTATATACAACTGAGATATTATTGTATTTTCCAATACTTTGAGATGTTATCTACTATTTTAATGCTTTATATAAACTGCATCTTTACTGTTATTTATTTCTGCATTGAGTTGAGTATCCATGAGTTGCGTAAAGTTGAGGTAAGTGTTTCTTTCAGATTTCAGTTCAAGCTTATGTCATATTTATTTTTCCCCTCACATGCTCGTACATTCCATGTACTGACGCCATTTGGTCTGCATCATTTTATGATGAGATACAGGTAAACAGGATGATCATCTAGCGCTTCGTTGATCCAGTTGAGCATTAAGAGTCATTTGGTGACCCTCCTTGCATTTTGGAGGATCTCTTTTTACATTGTTTTAGCATTTTCAGTTTTTAGGATGATCGGGAGTCTTATCCTGACATCCCTCATAGTTTTAGAGGCTTCATAGACAGATAGTTATAGTTCTTTAGTCTTTGCATTTTAGTTGTTTTGTTATAAGACTTGAGTTGCCTTATTAGCCAGTTGATTTTTTCCTTTACAACATTCTAAGTCTACTACAGGAATTTATCTTTGTTGAATAAAGTTTTCAACTGAGTAGTAATCTAGGTCAAGGGTTCGCTTGGGGCAAGCAATGGTTCTCGAGTGCTAGTCCCACCCAGGGTGTAGGCTCGGGGCGTGACAAACTTGGTATCAGAGCACAAAGTTCAAGAGTCCTAGGAAGTCTATGAAGTCGTGTCTGTAGAGTCCTATTTATCAGTGTAAAGCGCGCCACATCTACAATTAGGAGGCTGCAACATTTAGGAACTATGACATTTCTTTCATTCTCATTTCGTGTGATATATTTCATCTCTATTAAAGTTTCTTCCTCACTCATGCTTGCGCGTATATTTCAGATCATGCCTCCACGAAGAGTTGTCTGAGGTCGTCCTGCCAGGAGGAACGTTGAGGAACAAGGGGTACCTAATGCACCAGAAGTGCAACCCCAAGGAGAGGTCACTACTACTAAATTTTGGGAAGCTATCTGAATGTTAACTGAAGTTGTGACCAACCAAGTTGGGCAACCAAGAGGGGTTCGACAGGAAGTGGTTGATACTTCTAGGATCTGTGAATTTTTAAGGATGAATCCTCCAAGCTTCATTGGTTCAAGTGTCATTGAGGATCTGAAAATCTTTGTTGAGGAGCTTTAGAAGGTTTTTGAGATTTTGCATGTTACTGATGCTGAGAGAGTGGAACTAGATGCAGACTAACTGAAGGGCGTCGCTAGAATCTGGTTTGATCAATGAAAGAAGGGTAGAGTTGAGGGTGCATCGATTATGAGTTGGGCTATGTTTGAGGAGGCCTTCTTGGGGAATTTCTTTTCCCAGGAACTGAGAGAAGTAAATGTATGAGAATTTCTTACTCTTAAGCAGGAATCTATGAGTGTGCATGAGTATAGCCTTAAGTTTACCCAACTTTCCCATTATGCTCCGACGATGGTTGCTGATATGAGGAGTAGGATGAGTCTATTTGTTGCTGGGTTGTCTCGTCTGTCAAGTAATGAAGGCAAGGTAGCTATAATGATAGGAGATATAAACGTAGAAAGGTTGATGATCCATGTATAGCAGGTTGAGGAGGATAAGCTGAGGGATAGAGAAAAGTTTAGAAACAAGAAGGATAAGACATCAGGGAATGAGTCCGGACAGCAGAAGAGTAATGTCAACTAGTCATATTTCCAAATTAAGAAAAAGGGACATGCTCTATCATCTGTTGGTGCACCTGCACCAAGGAACAGGGGTGAGTTCAATCACCAGAATTCACAAAATATCAGAGCTAGACCTGCACAGTCTCAAGGTAGTGTGGCACAAGGATGTAATTGGGATCCTAAATGTGCTAAGTATGGTAGAAACCACCTAGGAACATGTTGTGATGGCTCCACTGGTTGTTTCAAGTGTGGCCAAGAGGGTCACTTCATGAAAGAGTATCGTAAGAACAGGCAAGGCAATGGAAATAGGGGCAATAAAGTACAATCTTCTTCAGTTTCTCCACCTTACAGAGCTGCACCCATAGGAGCTACTTCAGGGACAGGCCGAGAAGCAAACCATCTATATGATATCACTAGTCGCCAAGAGCAAAAGAATTCTCCAGATGTTGTCACTAGTATGATCAAAGTCTTTACTTTTTAAGTTTATGCTTTGCTAGATCCAGGAGTGAGCCTATGTTTTGTGACTCCTTATATTCCCATGAATTTTGATATTCTTCCTGAGCAACTTCTTGAGCCCTTCAGTGTTTCTACACCAGTTGGTGAGTCTATTTTAGCTGCGAAAGTTTATTGTGATTATCTCATTTTCATCAATTACAAGAATACCATGGATGAATTAGTTGAGTTAGATATGGTAGATTTTGATGTTATTCTTGGTATGGACTTGTTTCATGCATGTTATGCCTCAGTCGATTGTAGAACTGGAGCTGTTAAGTTCCAATTTCCTAATAAGCCAGTTATTGAGTAGAGGAGTAGTTTAGTAGTGCCGAAGGGTCATTTTATTTTGTACCTTAAGGCAAGAAAGTAAGTTTCAATGGGTTGTGTGTATCACTTAGTCCGAGTTAATGACTCTAGTATTGAGACATCTCTTATTCAGTCAGTTTCAGTTGTGAGTGAGTTTCCAGCGGTCTTTCCAGACGATCTTATTTGTGAGAAATAAAGATGGTTCTCTTAAAATGTACATAGATTACCATAGTTTAATAAGGTTACTATTAAGAATAAATATCCTCTTCCGAGAATTGATGATCTCTTCGATCAACTTCAGGGTGCCAGTTATTTTTTTAGGATAGACCACAGATCTGCCTATCATCAGTTGAGAGTAAGAGAAAGTGTTATCCCTAAAACAACTTTCAAGACCCGCTATGGTCATTATGAGTTCCTAGTTATGTCTTTTGGTTTGACTAATGCTCCTGCTACATTCATGGACCTTATGTACAGAGCATTCAAATATCATTTAGATATGTTTGTTGTCGTATTCATTGATGACATCCTAATCTATTCATTGATTGAGGAAGATCATGCTAGTCACCTCAGAATAGTTCTTCAAACTCTAAGGATAAAGAGTTGCATGCTAAGTTTTGCAAGTGTGAATTTTGGCTTGAGTCTGTGGCATTCTTAGACAATATTGTTTCCGGTGATGGAATTAGAGTTGACACTCAAAAGATTGAGGCAGTGCAGAAGTTGCCTAGACCCACGTCTCCAACTAACATTAAGAGTTTCTTGGGATTGGCTGGCTATTATAGAAGGTTTGTCGAGGGGTTCTCATCTATTTCATCTCATTTGACCAAGTTGACTCAGAAAATAGTTAAGTTTCAATGGTCTGAACCTTGTGAGAAAAATATTCAGGAATTGAATAAGCGGTTGACTACTGCCCCAGTGTTGACCTTACCAGAAGGTACGCAAGGTTTCGTTGTGTATCGTGATGCGTCTAGAGTTGGAATGGGTTGTGTGTTAATGAAGAATGGCAAGTTTATAGTTTATGCCTCTAGACAACTTAAGGTTCACGAGGAGAATTACCCAACCCATAATCAAGAGTTGGCCCCATAGTATTTTCTTTGAAAATATGGTGTCATTATATTTATGATGTTCATGTAGAAGTGTTCACCGATCATAAGAGTCTTAAGTATGTATTTAGTCAGAAAGAGCTTAATCTCAGACAGAAAAGGTGGTTAGAGTTACTCAAGCATTATGACATGAGTATTCTCTATCACCCAGGTAAGGCTAATGTTGTTGCGGATGCCTTGAGTAGATTGACTATGGGTCCATTTTGAGGAAGATAAGAAAGAGTTAGCAAAAGATGTGCATAGACTTGCACGATTAGGAGTTCGTTTAATGAATTCCAATGAAGGAGGAGTAGTGGTGATGAATGGGGCTGAATTGTCACTAGTGTCTGAAGTAAAAGAAAAACAAGACCAAGATCCTATTTTGCTTGAATTGAAGGCAAATGTTCATAAGCAAAATGTCTTGGCTTTTGAACAAGGGGGAGATGGTGTATTGAGGTATCAAGGTAGATTGTGTGCGCCTAGGGTGGATGAACTCCAAGAGAGGATCATGGAGGAAACTCATAGCTCTATATATTCTATCAATCCGGGTTCCACAAGGATGTATTGTGACTTGAGAGAGGTTTATTGATGGAGTAGTATGAAGAAGGGCATTGCGGAGTTGGTGCTAAGTGTCCGAATTGCCAACAAGTTAAGATAGAGCACCAGAGGCCCGGTGGTATGGCTCAGAATATAGAGATTCTAGAATGGAAGTGGGAGATGATCAATATGGATTTTATTATAGGTTTATCACGGTCTCGCATGTAGCATGATTCCATTTGAGTGATTATAGATCAAATGACTAAATCAACCCACTTTTTGTCGGTAAAGACTACCCATTCAAAGAAGGATTATGGCAAGTTATATCTTCAAGAGGTAGTTAGACTTCATGGAGTTCCAATGTCGATTATTTCATATAGAGGTTCACAATTTACTGCACAATTTTGGAAGTTATTCGAGAAAGGTTTTAGTTCCAAGGTAAACTTGAGTAGTACTTTTCATCCTCAGACTGATAATCAAGCAGAGCGCACTATTCAGACTTTAGAATATATGTTGAGGGCTTGTGTGATTGATTTCAAAGGTAATTGGTATTATCACCTATCTCTCATTGAGTTTTCTTATAACAATAGTTACAACTCTAGCATCCAGATGGCTCCTTATGCGCCTCTTTATGGGAGACGATGCAAATCTCCTATTGGATGATTTTAAGTTGGTGAAGCTGGGCTGATAGGACTAGACTTAGTTCATCAAGCTATGGATAAAGTGAAGGTTATTCAAGAGAGATTGAAACGGCTCAGAGTTGTCAAAAATGATATACTGATGTTAGGATAAGAGAGTTAGAGTTTGAAGTAGATGATTGGGTTTACTTAAAAGTTTCACCCATGGAGGGTGTTATGAGATTTGGTAAAAAGGGGAAGCTTAGTCCCCAATATATTGGTCCTTACATGTTATCCAAGAGGATTGGCAATGTAGCTTATGAATTAGAGCTACCCTAAGAGTTAGCAGTTGTTCATCCGTTATTCCACATTTCCATGTTGAAGAAGTGTATGGGAGATCCTTCACTTATCATACCTGCCGAAGATATTGGTATTAAGGATAGGTTATCGTATGAGCAGATTCCTGTTCAGATTTTAGATCGTCAAGTTGGCAAGTTGAGGACCAAGGAAGTAGCATCAATCAAGGTTCTGTGGAGAAATCAATTTGTTGAGGAAGTTACATGGGAATCTGAAGAGGAAATGAAGAAGAGGTACCCACATTTCTTCGAGCCCGAAGAAGTTCCAAATTAAAGTACTAATCCTTTTCTTGGCATTTGTTCTAAGTTGGCATGTTGTATTTACATTTCGCTTGTTGGGTGTTGAGTTGAATGTTAGATGTTACACCCTTTGCCTACTAAGAGCAATCTCATTCGAGGATGAACGTTCCCCAAGGGGGAGATATTGTAACACCCCTCTAATTGAAAGAGCTAGAATTAGAAAGAACCATTTTTGGAAAGAATGAAAATCTGAAATTTGGCAAGTTATTTTAACTATGAGTTTTGGGTCAACTTCAAATGACCATAACTTTCAGTACAAGATGAGTTGGGAGATATGACTTTTTGAAGTCGGGCTGTCCGGTTATGGAAAGTTACCCGGATTTAAGAAGGGTATTTTGGTCTTTTCATTACCTAATTAAGTTATTTTGTTTTTAGTAATTTCTTTGGTGTCTAAACTGATTTGGTTCATTTTACGCATTTCAAATTAACGCTAGGGCTTTGAGAGAAGAGAAAAGAGGAGAAGAGTAGAGAAAAGTCAAGATTTCGTCGAGTTCTTGAGGATTTCATTGCGTATTTTGCCAAGGATTCGATCCTAAGAGATATGTGAGTTCACATCATGTTGGGTTCATTCACCCACACGCCAATCATGTTAATTTCAGAGTTAAATTCATTCAAGAAACTTGAAGATTGATGTTCTTGAATTGTGTTCTTGAAATTGACTTTTGTTCTTTAGATTGGGATGAGATTGATGAGTCCTTAAGGAAATTATGTCTATTTTAGAGTTGTTTTTGAGTAGGTTCTTGTACACATGTATTTGGTATCTGAATCTATAGAGAAATTGAGAAAAAGAATCGAATTTGTTGAATTAAGATCAGAAAATGAGTTGAAAAAATCATCAGGTTAGCCTGGGGAGGGGCTAATGCGGCGCGCCAGAGAGGCTGGGGTGGCACGCCAGCAGTGCACCAAAAGTGAGTCTTTGAACTTCAAGGGCTGTCACCCTGCGCCAACAGTGCGCCCGAGACGTCTGGCCCCACCCGTTCTTCACCGTTTGGCCCGTTTGAGTCCTTCTAAAGTATACCAAAACTTTCTATCGATTCTAACTACTCTAAATGACTTCTAAACATCTAGAAATCATCTATAAGCATGAATCAGAACTTTGAATGCATAAATTCAAATTCAAGGTAGAGTTAAGATCAAGTCTTGAGAGTTCTTCGAGTCATTTTAAGAAGTCTATTTACCAATCTTTTAAACTTGTTTTAAAGACTTAAGCATTGTGTTTGAGAAAGAGTAGAGCTGATTCCATTTCTTTTAAATGATGTATGGGGACTAAGTACTCCCAAATAGTAAATGTTTTCACAATTAAGATGAGAGGAAACACCGATTTCCGAATGTGTTTTCATGAGTAGTTTTGAGTTCCATCTATTTTAAGAGATAAGCTTTTTCAGTAATAACCTCAAACCACAGAGAAAGATTTATGTTTTCAAACATATGTGCTAGGTATATTTTGGGAGTAGTATTAGGCACTGATATGGGTACGAGTTCATAAAAACTCAAGTCTCCATAAACCATGTAGTCATCATGGGTATAAAGGGTCACACTTTTTAGATGATTCATTAATACTTTATAGCATAGACTAGTTGATCCACTTAGTTGAGGCGTTCTATATCCCGGCAAGTTATAGGATAGCTCTGACAACGTGGGCGAAACGTTGTACCATCACATAGCTCATAGTGATGGTTGTCGGTTAGAGAATCTCCGAAACAGAGTTTATTTTTGTATTCTTATATACAACTAAGATATTATTGTATTTTTAAATTCTAGGAGATGTTATCTATTGTTTTAATACTTTATATAAACTGTATATTTACTGTTGTTTATTTCTGCATTGAGTTGAGTGTCCATGAGTAGAGTAAAGTTGAGGTAAGTGTTTCTTTGAGATTTCAGTTCAAGCTTATGTCATGTTTAGTTTTCCCCTCATATGCTCATACATTCAATGTAGTGACGCCATTCGGCCTACATCGTTTTATGATGCAGATACAGGTAACCAGGATCAGCATCGAGCGCTTCGTTGATCCAGTTGAGCATTCAGAGTCATTTGGTGAGCCTTCTTGCTTTTCGGAGGATCCCTTTTTACATTGTTTTAGTATTTTCATTTGTTAGGATGATCGGGGTTCTTGTCTGGACATCCCACATAGTTTTAGAGGCTTCATAGACAAATAGCTATAGTTCTTTAGTCTTTGCATTTCAGTTGTTTTGTTATATGACTTGAGTTGCCTTATTGGCCAGTTGAATGTTTCCTTTATAACATTATAAGTCTATTACATGAATTTATCTTTGTTGAGTACAGTCTTCTGCTGAGTAGTATGCCAGGCCAAGGGTTCGCTTGGGGCCAGTAATGGTTCTCGAGTGCCAGTTGATGTGAGGCAAAAAGTATATATTTTTAATTATTATTTGACTCACATTTATTATTTATATTTGTCCTTTTCGAGCATAAATTTTATGGATTGTGCTAAATAGTATATTTTATTTGTATGATTAAATTGGTGGGAAAACGAAGAAGTTTGGAGCTAAAACGAATTAAAAATGAAAGATTGAAGAAGAAAATCAAGCAGATAGCTTAATGAATTAAATTTATTAAAATAATATATTCCTATATATGGTACAAAGTTGAACGCCAATTCAATTTGAATTAGGCTTGCTGCTGCCACGTGTCAGCTGACCAGCGCCTCTCTGCCGCCAATAATTTGGAGAAATAACGCGTACAGTGCAAACCCAATTTAATTGGGTTTTGTTTTCCTAATTTGTTTTGAACTCAATTATTTTATTTAGGGTTTCTCTATATATAAATCGGGGATGAAAAATTATTCTTTGGGGAGGGAAGAACCAAGAAATAAGACATAATATAAATTTTCTTCTAGGTTAGGAACTTTGGAAGAACCGCCGTGGAGGCCGGAGAATTGTGGTTTATTCTTTCTTCTCCTTTAGTATTTATTTATATTCATGATTAATAAAAGATAGTTTAGCTATTGTTCTTAATTTTTTATGATTAACTCAAGCATATTTATTTTAATAAATTTTGATTGTGTTTTTGAGATAATGAGTAGCTAAATTTCATAACTAGGATTGTGGGAACCATGAGCGATTAACAAAGTATGAATAAGTAATAACTAAGTAATTCTTGAATAGTGTTGATGCATGCATTGGTAATTCTTTCGTCTAGAAGTCTTTTTAACGGTGTGCAACGTTAGAACTCGCCTTGTTGCTATTTGCCGGACCAAGGAGGTAGTTAATAAGAAAAGAATTATCAACATAGATTTAGTGTGATACTATCTAATAGACTAATGTCAATTGGTGCGAGAGTGAAAACTAAGCCATACATTGATGTGATGTCTAATATGAGGTAAAGGTAAGGGTTAGTAACTTATACACATGTAGCCGGACCAAGGTGCGGGGTGAAATTCCCTATTTGCCGGACCAAGGATTTAGAGACACCTAACTTACCACTTTGCATGTGATACACTAGGATATGATTACCGCGTTATGAGCTTATGGGGAACACATTCCTAGTTATTTCTAATAATCTGAATATAAATAAATACTTAGTTCAAAGCAATTTTTTTATTTTTTTTATTTCAATTTAAATCCCCCCATTTTTATATAATGACTATCGAGTTAAATATTTGCTATTGTCAATATTCTTCCATATTATGTGTTGGATCGACCCTAACTCATAGTTGGGTAAATATATTGCATAAGACCGTTTATATTTCTTTTCAAGAAGCATGTTTGGATGTTATCACCAGTCTCACCCAGGGTGTCGGCTCAGGGCGTGACTCTAACTTAACCGAAAATCTCAGGCCTTCCCAAATACTTACTTGTATGGAGACATACCAATAGGAGACTTGAATGTCGTGTGATAGGCCCAAAGTGCATCTTCAAGCTTGGTAGTGGACATTTATCATTTTTGCTAAGATACTCTTTATATCTGGATTTGACACCTTAACTTTTCCGCTAGATTGTGGATGATACGATGTTGGCACTTTGTGCTTCACTCCATACATCAATAGAAGTGCTTCAAATTGATGGGTACAAAAATGTAATCTCCCATCACTTATAATGGCCCATGGGGTATCAAACCTTGTGAAAATATTTCTCTTACGAAACTTTGTGACACTTCTTACTTCATTATTTGGTAATTCTATTTCCTCCACCCATTTAGACACATAGTCAACGGTCACAATAATGTACTTATTCCCGAATGAGTTATGAAAAGGGCACATGAAATCAATTCTCCACACATCAAAATAACCCAGTTTCAAGGATTCGTGGCAGTGGTACTTCATGCCTCCTAGAGATGCTCCCTTGCATTTGACATTGAGCAAAACATTTTCAGAAGGCATGAGCATCGCTAAACATAGTGGGCCAATAATATCCACATTGTAAAACCTTGGAGGTTTTACGAATTCCCCCATGATGTCCACCTACAAGAGAAGCATGACATGCTTCTAATATTTCTTACACCTCCACTTCTAGCATACAACGCCGGGTAACGTTATCAGCACAGTCTCTAAAGTGGAAAGATTCATCCCATATATAGTTCTTCACATAAAATAAGAATTTCCTCTTTTGATGGCTACTGAAATCATCAGGTAACATCCTACTTACAATGAAATTTGCAAAATCAGCATACCAAGGAACATAGGGTGTAGAAATTAACATTACTTATTCACCAGGGAAAGCATCATTGATATCTCTCACCTCAATAATTTTATCATCCGCTTTCGATCGTCAGCTACTTGGTTTTCACATCCCTTTCTTATCATTCACTGCAAAGTCAAATTCTTAAAGGAGGAGCACATATCCAATCAATCTTGGTTTTGCCTCTTTCTTTGCCATTAAGTACCGTAGAGCTGTGTGATTCATACGCACGATCACTTTAGTATCCATTAAGTATGCTTTAAACTTATCAATCCCATATACAACCGCTAAGAACTCTTGCTCAGTCATATTGTAATTCTTTTGAGCAGAATTCAAGGGTTTCTAGCATAATAAATGGAATGAAAGAACTTGTTTTTGCATTTCCGAAGAACATCTCCTAGTGCCAAGCCACTAGCGTCACACATCAATTCAAAAGGGATATTCCAATCGGATGCTATGATGATAGGGGCTGAGACGAGTATCTACTTCAACCTCTTGAAGGCTTCCAAACATGCATTATAATAAAACAAACGTGCTTTCCTTCTCAAGAAGCTTGCACAATGGAATATCAATATTGGAGATGTCTTTAATAAACCGCCTATAAAACCCGACATGACTAAGGAATCTTCTTAATCCCTTTACCTATATTTGGGGAGGTAGTTTTTCAATTACTTGGAGTTTAGCTTGATCAACTTCAATACCATCAACGGAATTTTTGTACCCAGGTACAATTCCTTCTTTCACCATAAAGTGACACTTTTCCCAATTAAGAACAAAATTTGAATCTATACATCTTTTAAGCACCATCTCTAAATTCTTCAAATATTCTTCAAAAGAGTCTCCAACGACCGAAAAATCATCCATGAACACTTCTATGGAATCCTTCACCATATCCGTGACGATCAATAACATGCACCGTTGAAAGGTAATCGGCGCATTGCACAACCCAAAGGGCATTCACTTGAAGGCAAATGTTTCGTAAGGGCATGTAAAAGTTGTTTTCTCTTGATCCTTTGGTGCAATGTATATTTGTTTATACCCAGAATACCCATCAAGAACGCAATATCACCCACTGTCGCAAGCCTATCACGCATTAGATCAATAAATGGCATGGGGAAATGATCATTTTCGGTTCATGGGTTAAGCTTTTGATAGTCCAAACACACACACCACCCAGTCATGGGTCTAGTGGAAACAACTTCGACTTTTTTATTTGGAACTACTGTGATACAACCCTTCTTAGGAATACATTGGACCGAACTCACCCATTGGATGCCCGCAATTGAAAAAAAATAACTATTGCGTCTAACTATTTTATAATTTTCTTTTAACACTTCTTGCATTGGGGGATACAATTGTCGTTGGTGATCAATGCTTTGTTTGCAGTCTTTAGCTAAATTAATTTTGTGAGTCCATACACTCGGTGAAATTCCCACAATGTCAGCAATTGACCACCCCAAGGATATAATATGCCCCTTCAATACTATGAGTAACAATTCCACTTGCCATTATTCAAGATTGTTTGAACTAATCACCAGGAGTGTGATGTTAGTCCCCAAAAAGGCATATTTGAGATGAGGCAGCATTTTCTTCAATTCTAGTTTTGGTGGCTCAATAATAAATGCTTTGGCTGATGGTGTTTCTTGGATAGACAAATCGAGATCAAGCTTCATTTAAAATGAATTTTGTGAGCCCACACCCACAAAAGTAGCCACAAATTTATCATAGTCGCTTATTTTGGCTTGATCAAAATTAAGTAACACTTTTCCAATAATTCCCCACAATATGCTTGTAACACCTTGAAATTTTGAAAAAAAAGGAGCAAATACTTTTTTGTGTTGCAAGTTGTCTCTACAGTTCCTATCTATGGATCAAAGAATATTCTACTGGTCGTAGATGGAAATCATAGGAAGTGGAAAAAATAATTTTTAAAATCAACTCGTTGTACCTTTTTACAGTTCACTAGGATGATCCGTCAACCATTGTACGAGTCGTAGATGAGTTCCAGACTTCGTAAAATTATATGGGGTCAAGTTGGTTTCTATAGGTTGTGTCTACGGTTCATAGGAATACCTACACCCCATAGATAAGATCCATCAAAAAATGTCCAAAAATAGTGGTTTCTGAATCTTACCAGAGTTGAATAGTATGGTCTGTAGAAAGACCTATGGATCGTAGGTCTAAACCGTAGGTCAAGGTCCAACAGTTATTTTAAGGGGTTTCTGCGTCTTTTCTTAATTACTTTAACCCAATACTATGTAATTTTGTTTTCTACCCTAAGCACTATTTATGGTTTTTAGGACCTAAAATTACCCATTCAAAACCCAGTCTCCTAATACCCTCTATCTAACCAAATACTTCGTCCCTAAATTCTCTCAACCTAAGGAATAAGAAGAAGAGTAGGGTTACATTCAATTATACAAATTCTCCATTTTCATAGGCTTAAAGGATCAAGGTATATGTTTATTCACCTATAGAGTCATTTCCACCTTGGGTCCCCAAAGATTTCAATTTCCTAATTCAATTTTCAATTGATCAAATTAGGGTTTCCATTTAATGAATGTGGGTTTCATCTAATTGTGATTGATTATGGTTAAATAAGGCTTCAAAGGCATGACTTGATGTTAATCCATGATGTTTAGTTCAAATTTCATTGACCCATGACTAAATTATATTTTTCAACAATGATCCTATGATAAACCCATGAATCTATGAATTATGAATATATGCATGTTCTTATGAAATGAATATAAATGATTTTGCGATGCTTTGAAAAGAACGTACCAATGCTATTGTGAAAGGATTTCTCACTTACTATGATGATCATGATTGTAGAAGGTAGTTCTCACAAATGAATTCACATTGGTGAAAGGTTTCTCATCCATGTTGAATTATGTTTAAGGAGCTATTCTACATTTTGTTCTCAAAAATGTGGATTTGTAATGATCATTGACTTTCCTATGTTAAAATGATATTTGACTTTTATCGATTCAATTGGAATTTAGACTAAGCACCGAGATGCCTTTTAGGTGGAGACTCAAATAGGCTAGTCTCAAGTAGCAACCTCTAGTCCCTAACTATATGCCCCAGTAGGATTGTCTTAAATGACCTATCTAGTGGATACACCTTGGAAAATGATGATATGTATGGATTCTACCTTGGCAAGTAGTTTCGTCTTGTTTCAATATGAGGGACATACTAGATTCCATGATATAACTCTCATGGTCTTATAGTCAGTTAATGCTAAGATCCCAAAAAATGATTATGTTTTCTTCAACTTTTGCTTATGTCCTTTCTGATAATGTATTTGACTATATTTTATGATTTTTATTCCACTTTTTCTCTAAAAGCTTTTAAATGTCTTATTATGATCATGCCTACACGTTTTAAGTCATTCATATTATCATGCCTATATTTATACATCTTACCTCATACTTAGTACATTCCATATACAAATGCATACTCGTGCCTATATTATTTAACTATGTAGTGCCCAATGCTCCTACTTCCCATGCTCGTGGCTAGTTGATCCTTAATAGACTTTGATGATTGGTGAGTCCTTATGTTCTGAGGACAGAGACTCTTTTATTTCTTTCTTGTATTTATGTTTCAGACTATGTATGTGATATATGGGTTATGTCCAAATCACTTTCCTTATGATATATTAGATTGCTTTTGAGACTCATGAAGACTTCCACTTTGTTAAACTCATAAGATTTTTAGAATGCTATATATTAAAGTTTTTATTTCTATTATCTTATATGATGCATCCTCAGTGGCTTGTGTGGGGCCTCTCAAGGTGCTATACACCATATTACGCCTAGGGTAAACTTTGGGTCGTGATAAACTTTGAACCAAAAGCACAAGGTTTAGAAATGTCCAAGGATGTCTCATAAGCCACATTGAGTAAAGTCTTGTTCATGAGTGTGAAGCGCACCACATTTATGGATAAGAGGATATAAAAGGTTTAGGAAATTCTACTTCTTTAATAATTTTGTAATTTGTACGATATAGTGTAACTATATTTGTCTCTCTCCTAATCCTTATTCGATGATTTTTAGGATATGTCCCATCGAAGAGCATATATTAGATGGAATGCGGGTGATAATATGGAATGAGAAGCTCCACAAGTTTAGACCGACCCTTTGGCTGAGCAAGTTACTAATGTAGAATTTAGAGTTGCTTTTCAAGTGTTGGATTAAGACATGACGGCTCAAGCTACTAGGGAGGTTGTGGTCCCCATGAACCCATATTTAGGTATGGATCCAAATAGAGTGAGGGACTTAACCAAGATGAATCCTTCAAATTTTCATGGTTCCAAGGTTGGAGAAGATCCTTAAGAGTTTATTGATGAAGTATACAATGTGTTAATGATCATGGAAGTTACACTGGTGGAAAAGGCGGAATTGGTTACTTATGAACTTAAGGGTGTTGCTCAAGTTTTTTTCCACCTATAGAAAGAAGAAAGGGTGGTTGATACGGGTCATCTTGATTGGGAGAAGTTTAAGGGTGTTTTCTTTGATAGGTTATTTCTTCTTGACATGAGGGAGACGAAGGTACTTGAATTCGTTAACCTTCTTTTAGGGAATATGAGTGTGAAGGAGTATTCCTTGAAGTTCACACGATTGTCTAGGTATGCTTTAATTATGATTGTCGATTCTAGGGCAAAGATGAACAAGTTTGTTATGGGTGTGTCCGAAATGGTGGTTAAGGAATATCGTACTACCATGCTCATTAAGATATTCGATATTTCTTGTCTAATGATTCATGCTCAAAAAATTGAAGAGGGTAAACTTAAGGTAAAATTTAGGGAATAATAGAGGGAAGAGACCAGTGATGGTGAATTCTCACATTCAAGGTCAGATGGACATAGTCGTTCTATGTTTCGACAATGGATTTCAGGTCAAGGTTCCTCTAACGCTCCAGATCCTATGTTTAATAAGGAAAGGGTGTCCAACCCCAAGCTTAAAAAAGTATATGGTGGTGGAAATAGATATTTGGTACCCACATGTGAAAAGTATGACAAGAGACATTCGGAAAAATTCTTGATGGGTATAGATAATTTATTTGGTTGTGGCAAGAGTGGTTACCGCTTAAGAGATTGTCCATGTAGAATGGACAAGAGAATGGATGGTAGGCAAGTTCTTCATAGTGGTTCGAGTTCAAGTGCTCCAAAGCAAAATCGGTTCTATGCACTTCAAACTCGACATGAGAAAGAAGGTTTTCTCGTTGTGGTTACCACTATGTTGAAAGTTTCTCACCTTGATGCTTATGCTTTGCTTTATTTCGATGCTACTTTATCTTTTGTGACACAATATGTGGCTAGGAGGTTTGATGTTCTTCTGGATATGTTGATAAACCCTTTTTCTATCTCTACACCTATTGGTGCTAAGAGAGTCAATAGAGGTTGTCCCATCGCCTTACCCCATAGAGTAACTCAACTCAATCTTGTAGATCTTGAAATGTTATATTTCAATTTTATTCTATGGATTGGCTCTATTCTTGTTATGCTTCTATTTATTGTAGAACCCGAGTAGTCAAGTTTCAATTTCCATCCTAGAGTGCAAAGGGGGAAATGGTATGCCTAAGGGTCAGTTCATTTCTTCTCTTAAATCTAGAAAGATGATTTCTAAGGGTTGCATTTACCATCTAGTTTGGGTTAGGGATATGGATTCTGAAGCCCTTTTCTTGAGTCGGTCACCATTGTTAATGATTTTTTGGAAGCATTTCCCGATGATCTACCCGTTGTTCCTCCTGAAAGAGAAATAAATTTTGTATTGACCTTCTCCATGATATGCAACCTATCTCTATTAATCTTTACCGTATGACTCTGAAAGAACTTAAGGAATTGAAAGAGCAATTGAAGGATTTGTTGGATAAGGGTTTCATCTGATCGAGTATGTCTTCATGGGGTGCTCCAATTTATTTTGTTCATAAGAAAGATGGTTCACTTCGCATGTGTATTGACTGCCAACAATTGAATAAGGTTACCATTAAGAATAAATATCCTCCTCCAAGGATAGATGATTTGTCTGATCAACTCCAAAGAGTGAGTTACTTCTCTAAGATTGACCTCGGGTCGGGGTATCACCAATTGGGGTGAAAGAATATAACATCTAGAAGATGTATTTTCGAACTTGGTATGGTCATTATGATATTTTGTCAATATCATTTGATTTTACTAATGCTCTGTTCGCATTTATGGATTTGATGAATATAGTTTTTAGACAACAACTAGACATGTTTGTGATTTGTTTATCTATGACATTTTGATTTATTCAAGGAGTGAAGATGAGCACCATGATCATTTGAGGATGGTGTTGCAAGTCTTCAAATACCAATAACTCTTTGCATAGTTTAGTAAGTGCAAGTTTTGGTTGAGATCCATGGCTTTTCTTGGGACATTATTTCCTGTAAGGGTATTGAGGTAGATCCTAAGAAGAAAGATGTGATTAAGAGTTAGACTAGACTTCTGTGCCCTTCGTATATTCAATTTTTCTTGGGTTTGGATGGTTATTATAGAAGGTTTGTGGAAGGGTTTTCTTCAATTACCTCTACATTGATGGCATTGACCCAAACAAAGTTAAGTTCTTATAGTCGGAAACGTGTGAGAAGAGTCTCCAAGATTTGAAAGATAGACTTACCTCCATTGCGTGTTGACTTTACCAGAAGGGTCTGATTGGTTTGTTATTTATTTTGATGCTACGATGATTGGGCTGGCGTGTGTTCTTATGCAAAACGGGAAGGTTATTGCTTATGCTTCAAGACAACTTAAGATTCATGAAAATAACTATCCTACCCATGATGTGAAACTAGCGGCGATTGTGTTTGCCTTAATGATTTGGACTAATTACTTATATGGTGTTCATGTTGATGTCTTGTCTAATCACAAAAGTTTTCAATATGTGTTCAAGAAAAAAGATCTTAACCTTCACCAAAGGAGGTGGCTTGCATTGCTAAAGGATTATGACATGAGTGTCCTCTATCACCCCGAAAACAAGAATATGGTGGTGGATACTCTTAGTTGGCTATAATTGGGTAGTGTTTCTCATGTTGAGGATGATAAGAAGGATTTGGTTTGAGATGTACATAGATTGGCTCGATTGGATGTTCGATTAGTTGATTCTAATGAAGTTGGTGTTATGGTTCATAATGGTTCAGAATCGTCCTATGTGTCGGATGTGAAAGCAAAGTAAGGTCTTGATCCGGTATTTGTTGAATTAATGGAAGTGGTGGTCAAGAAGTTCATTGAAGCTTTCTCCCAAGGGGAAGATGGTGTGCTTGACATCAAGGTGGTCTGTGTGTTCCCAATGTTGATGGATTGAGGTAGCAAATCTTATTAGAAGTCCATATTTATCGATATTCCATTCACTCGGGAGCCATAAAGATTTACCTTGACTTTTGGGAGGTCTATTGGTTGAATGTGATGAATAAGGATATTATGGGATTTATGGCTAAGTTTCCCAATTATCAACAAGTGGAGGTTGAGCATCAAAAGATGGGAGGATTGTCACAAGATACTAGTATCCCTACTTACAAGTGCAAATATTTGAATATTGACTTTATTATGGGTTTACCCCTCACTCGGAGGCAACATGACTCGATTTGGGTTATTGTAGATCGTATGACGAAATTGACTAATTTCATTCTCGTCAAGGTTTCTTATTCGGTAGAGGGCTATGCTAAGTGGTATTTGAGGAAAATTGTTAGGTTTCATGGAGTGCTCCTATCCATTATCTTCGATCATGGCACCCGACTTACTTCTCAAATTTGGAAATCTTTTCCAAAAGGGTCTTGGCATCCTTTCCTCCATGGGGTCCCCAGAGATTTCAATTTCCCTATTCAATTTTCAATTTATCAAATTAGGGTTTCAATTCAAAGAATATGGGTTTCATCTAATTGTGATTGATTATGATTAAATAATTATCCTAATGCATACTTTTCCCTATATTTCTTCACTAATGTAGGGTCCAACGCTCCTACCTCTCATACTCGTGGCTAGTTGATCCTTCATAGACTTTGAAGATTGGTGACTTCTCCTATTCCGAGGACCAAGACTATTTTATTGATTTATTGTATTTCAGTTTCTGACTTTGCATGTTATGTATAGATTATGTCTCAATCATTTTCCTTATGATGTATTCAATGGATTTTGAGACTCATGTAGACTTCCGCTTTGTTATACTCATAGGATGTTTAGAATACTATCTTTCAAAGTCTTTATTTCTATTATCTTGTATGATGCATTCTAAGTGGCATGTGTGGGGCCTCTCTAGATCCTATACGCCATATTACACCTAGGGTTTACTTTGGGTCATGATAATTCTACATCACTAATACTTGCCACAACTTCATCCATATGATCCAAGTGTAATACAATGTGCATATCACTTGGATATTTCAGCGATCTATGAATATTGAAGCTCACTACATCGACATTAAATCAGAACTTCAACTCGCCACCTTCCACTTCAACCAAAGCTTTGCATGTGTCCAAGAATGGTCTACCAAGGATAACCGGTTTATCAATATCAATCTCACAATGAAGCACTACAAAATCAGCAGGGAACAAAAAATTGTCAACCTTCACCAAAACATCATAGACCATGCCAACCAGCCTCTTTATTGAACGATCAGCCATTAAGATCTTCATGTTTGTCAGTTTTGGTTCATCAAGCTCAATCTTATTAAATATGATCAGTGGCATCAAATTTATACTTGCAGCAAGATCGCACAAGGCTTTTGCGAAAGTGCACGCACCAATAGTGCATGGAATAGTGAAAGCTCCTAAAGCATCATTCGTGAAGATTGTATTCTTTGTCATCACCACACCACATGTTTGCAGTATTTCAATTTTTTCACAATCTATTACCCTCTTCTTTTTAACCAATTCTTTCATATATTTGGCATAACCGACATTTCGGTCAAGGCATCCACCAATCGAATATTCACTTTCAGATCTTTCACTATCTCCATGAACATTTGGAATTTGGAATTGTCATTTTTCCTCCCTAATATTTGAGGAAAAGGAGTCTTTGTCTTCATTTGAGACAATTTGGATGAGGCCTCAACACCATCTCTTTTCAGATATTTCTTGAGCTCACCTTCAACCTCCTTTGTTTGTGGCTTACCGATTCCAGTTTGTGATTCATCATCGACAATCACCTCTTGAGCATCTACATTATCGGGCCTTGTTATTTCTTGCAAATTCTTCCCAGTTCTAGTAACTATGGCTGAAACTTTGATAGCAGCCTTTTGATTTTCATTTACATGAGTCGTGGAATTCTCATAAGGATTAGCATACACAAGAGTAGTCAGCTTCCCCATATTTTCTTTAAGCAAATTAATGGAGGATGAATGAGAGATGACGGTGGTGGATAAAGCTGAAACGTCACTCTTAATTTCTTGCAAAATCATATCAAAGCCCTCCACTTTGTTGAGAATTTTAGTCAATAAATAATCGATCGGAGTATTTATCAGATCATATTGATTGAAAGGTGGTACACATTTAGAATCTTCACATCCCCTTTCATACCATATTTCGTCATTATTTTTGGTCCAACCTTGATATTCAACAAGCCTTTGATAGCTTGGCTGCAAACCCTCCGATTTTCAACCTCTTATGTAAGCCCCATCATTATACATTTTTCAGGACATCGCATTCACTTAATTTTCCCCACCTCCAATAACATACTTGGTTTTTCTCTTCTTGTTCCTTAAACTTTCCCAAGTGTTAAAGTGACACATTATGTTTACTCATGAACCAAGCTTGGTTAATTTATGTCATATCATCAAGCAACCTTGATGCTTCTACGAATGGTTGCTTAACTATGTCGCCCGAAACAAGATGATAAACCAATCCCTTATTTAAAACATCAAGTCTTTGGTAAAAGTTTTGAAACAACAGCTCATCAGGAAAACCATTTTTGGGGCATTATAGCGACACCCTTTTAAAATGTAACCACTATTTATGTACGGGTTCTCCATTCACTCTTTCATAATTCTGAATATCCTTCCTCAATTTCATTACTTTAGACGGACGAAAGAAACTCTCAAGGAAAGCTTCAATCAATTCTTCCCATGAGGTAATAGACTTCCTCGGTAACTCAATCAAGCACCTTGTCATTTCCCCCATTAAAGAAAAAGGGCATAACCTCAACTTGATTGACTCTTATTAAATACCATCAACAAAAAAAAGGTTGCACACATTCAAAATCTTGTGGATGTGATCATTAGGGTCTTCATGTTCAAAACCCCCAAATAATGCTCCCAATTTAATAAGCTGCAACATGGACTTGGTTACGACAAATGTGATATCCTTATGTACCGGTGGTAACCAAATTTCTCCAACTTCAATGTTGATATGTGAAATCACCGCTTCTTCCTTTCTAATTTTATTATCTTTTCCATGGTGACTAGATTCGTCACCACTATACGTATTCATTGTTTTACCTACCAAAAGAACAAGACAAGAGGTCCAAGCGTAAGTTTGTTCAACTACAAAATAAATTAGTATGCAAATTACTTCTCAAATTGAATTCCTAACTACCATTCCTCGGCAGCGACACAATTTTTTAAAAGCTCAAACTACTCCACAAAAGTAATCAAAAGAGTAGGCGTTTATCGTCAATTAAAATAGTCAATTAAGATTCAGGTAGAATCCCAAAAGGTATTGTGTGAGGTTAAGAATTTAATTAGGGACTTAAATCACAACTAATCTCAATGTAGTAAACACGGAAAATAGGTGGATGATTCCACCAAATTTAACAACGCGAATTCAGGCTCACAATTTTAATTATCTCTAAGCAAGCAAAGGTTCACAAATTTAGTTAACTCTAAGAGCGTGTCTCCCACACTAAAAAGGGTTGTCCTACTTGCCAATGTAGAATCATCAACTTCTAGCTTAAGTGGATCCACTAGCTAATCAACCTATGGGGGGACATAGTTAAGGGATAAGGAGATTGCTACTAGAAACCCGGTCTCTACTCGAGAGAGCTTCCATCTCATGAGATTGCTTCTAAAAACCCGACCTTTACTCGGGAGAGCTTCCACCTCATTATCAATATTCTCTCGGTGCTAAACATAAATCCCACGGAATAGTCATTTCTTACTTGACTTCATTACGCATGGAAAGGTGCCCTTGGACAACTAAACCAAGCTAGTTCATTAGGATACCTCTTACTCTTTGATTCAATTAGGTGAGAAAGCCTTTCAACCTAAGAATCCTTTCTATGTGAGAAAACCTTTCACATCATGCTATTGTGTGTTTATGAGAATATCCTTTCACAACACAACATCATCATTGATACTTTACTCTCAAAACACTCTTAAAACATTTGCATAGATTTCATAAGAAAATGCACAAGTCCATAATTTACCTCTTGAGGTTCAAAACCCACTTTCAATCATTAACACTTAAAAAACATGGGTTAGATATGGATTTCATCATAAATACATGTAAAGCTTGCAATACATGCTCAATTTCATAAAACTCTTCCTTGAAGATCAAAATTCCACATTATATGATTCATAACTTGAAAACATGGGGATTACATGGGTTCGTGGTGGTAATCATTGTAATTCATCAATTCATGCATAATAGATCATAATTCAATCATTTACATCAAAAATTTAGAGAACCCATGATAATTGAAGGAAACCCCTAACTTAATTGTGGAATTCTAATAGTTGAAATTGAGTAATTCGGGAACTTCATGGATGAAAACTATCATACATCAAAACCTAAATCATAACTTAAATGGATAAATTGAGGCTTAACATTGATCCTAGCTTGAATCCTTTCTTCTCCTTCAATTTTCTAGAGAGAGAAATATTTTGGGGAGGAAGATATTTGATTTTCTTTTGGGTTTCGGAAATAATGACATGAATGGGTGAGTTTTGGACTTAAAAATGACTTATATAGGGGTCCTAGGCTTTGGAAAAATGGCATACTATTAATCTAATTAAAACAAAAAAAAACCTTCGGCCCTTAACCTTCAATGACCTTCCCCACCCTTCACGAGGGGCTTCACGAGCCGTTGTGCCTACCATGAGTAGTGGTCCATCTCGTGGTCATGATCCAGTAGATAGGCCACAAACCCTCAATCCCTAAAAGTCTAAGTCATCTTCAAGAGATCTCCCATGGCCAGTGGTAGCCTTCACGAGTCGTCAACTGGCTCGTGGGAGTGTCTCTTGTTTAGGCATCCTAGAGGGGCATACTGCCTAGCCACCACACTCCTCACCACAATCTGTGGTCCCCACCATGAGGAGTGGAGGTGGTTGTGAGAGGTGAGGCAGCTTTGATAGCCATTGCCTAAGGTCTATGGGCACCAACATGACTCGTGGTGCCCTTCACAACTCATTGGGACTTCCATGGATGGTGTCGAGGTCAAAATTCTAGCTCATGCCTTAACACTTTGCCCCTAGCTTAGACAATTAGATTCTGAGCTGTTACATTATCTTCCACTTGGGAAGATTCATCCTCGAATGGAATTTCTAGACACTTTCGGATGAAACGACTCAATACTAGTAGCTCATCATGCATGCAACTCATCTAAATGCACACAACCAAGGAGGAATTTCATCTCCAAGATAACATACTCAATGCATCACAGGGAAGTAGGAACTACATCTAACAACCCATTATATCAAAATTTATCTTGTTCAAGGAGGAACTACCTTCTCCAAGCTAAAACCATGCTCAACACTATCTCATGGAGCCCATATGCAATTCACTCTCGAATAGCATATCTCAAGGATGTTCATCAATTCGTCTCATAGAGTCTATAGGCAACACATACTCAATGCACAACAACATGAGGAAAATCAATCATATAAACTCATTTTCTTTCAAAACACAAGTTTTTTCATGAACATGCATAATCATAATGAAATCATGGAAACACATAAGACACATGACTCCAAAACAAAGGACAACCAAGAGGAAACTCATTACCTCAAGCTAGAATAGGAGTAGAAGGAAAAAGATGTGGATATCCGAACTTTATATCAGCCTAGACCTCCCAAGTATCACCCTCAACTAATTGATTCCTCCATAATACTTTCACGGAAGCTATTTCCTTGTTTCTTAATCTCTTGACTTGTTGGTCTAGAATCTCTACCAGAACTTCCTCATAAGAAAGACTTTTATCAACTCCCAACCCTTCTAGGGAAACTATGGATGTCGGATCTCCAACACACTTCTTAAGCATAGAGATATGGAAAATAAGATGCACCGATGCCAACTCATTTGGTAAATCTAGATCAAAGGCAACCTTTCCAACACGTCTGAAAATTTGATATGGGCCTACATACCGTTGACTAAGCTTCCTCTTCTTACCAAAACTTATTACACCCTTCATGGGTGAGATTTTCAAGTAAACCTAATCATTAACATCAAACTCTAGATCCCTTCTTCTCACATCAACATACGACTGTTGTCTACTTTGAGCCATTTTCAACTTTTTCCTTATGACCCAAACTTTCTCCATGGCCTCTTGTACCAATTCGAGACCCATGAGGGCAACTTCACCCACCTAAAACAAACCTATGGGTGACCTACACCTCCTACCATATGCATATAGAGCCTCAAATGGAGCCAAATCAATACTTAGTGATAGCTATTATTGTAGGTAAACTCAATCAATGGCAAATGGTCATCCCAATTACCCTTAAAATCAATCACACAAGCACTTAACATATCTTCCAAAGTTTGGATAGTTCGCTCCACTTGCCCATCGGTTTGGGGATCAAAGGTCGTGCTAAGCTTAACCTTAGTGCCAATACCCTTTTGGAATGACTTCCAAAACTGAGAAGTGAATTGGGTACCACGATTGGAAATAATAGGCAAAGGCACTACATGCAACTTTACCATTTCTCTCAAGTACAGCTTGGCATAGTCCTAGACCGAATAAGAAACTTTGACGGGATGGAAATGAGACAATTTTGTCATCCGATCTACCATAACCCAAATCAAATCGTGTTGTCGCAGGTTGCGAGGCAAACCAACAATAAAGTCCATGTTCAAATCTTCCCACTTCCAAGTAGGAATGCTAATATCTTGGTACAAACCTCCCGGTTTCTGATGCTTAACCTTTACTTGTTGGAAATTTGTACACTTACCCATAAATCCCGCAATATCTTTCTTCATCCCATTCAGCCAATAGAACTCCTATAAATCACGGTACATCTTGGTGGCTCCCGGGTGAATAGAATATCACAAACTATGGGCTTCTGTCAAAATTATATCCCTCAAATCATCAACATTTGGAAAACACAAATGACATTGGTATCTAAGTACACCATTTCCCCCTTGGGATAAAGCCTCAACGGATTTCTTGAGCATTGCATCTTTCAATTATATCAAGATTGGATCAAGACTTTGCTTGGCTTTCACATCCACCACAAAAGACGATTCGGAACCATTGTGAACCGTAACACCACTTTTGGTCGAGCCCACTAGTTGAACACCTAACTGAGCCAATCTATGAACGTCTCAAACCAACTCTTTCTTTTATTCTTCAATATAAGCAACACTACGCATGGACAACCGACTAAGAGCATCCGCTACCACATTAGCTTTACCGGGGTGATAAAGGACACTCATGTTATAATCCTTCAATAACTCAAGCCACCTTCTTTGGTGAAGGTTGAAATCTTTTTGATTAAACACATATTGCAAAGTCTTGTGGTCGGTAAACGCATCTACATGAACTCCATACAAATAGTGTCTCCAAATCTTTAAGGCAAATACGAACTCCAATTACTCAAGGTCGTGTGTAGGATAATTCTTCTCATGGATTTTAAGTTTTATTGAGGCATAGGCAATAAATTTCCCATTTTGCATAAGCACACACCCTAGGCCAATTCTCGAGGAATCATAATAAACCACAAAACCATCCGACCCTTCAGGTAAGGTCAACACCGGAGCGGAAGTAAGTTTATCCTTCAACTCTTGGAAACTCTTTCCACACGCTTCGGACCATACAAACTTAGCCTTCTTTTTTGTCAAACCCATCAAAGGAGAGGTAATTGATGAGAAACCCTGAACAAACCTTCTATAGTAACCGGCTAAACCCAAGAAACTTATAATATCCAAGGGAGTTAGAGGTCTAGGTCAACTCTTGACCGCATTCGTCTTCTTAGGATCTACCTAAATACCCTTACTCGAAACAATATGACCAAGGAAAGCTACAAACTTTAACCAAAATTCACACTTTCTAAACATTGCAAAAAGTTGTTGGTCTTTAAGAACTTGAAATACAATCCTCAAATGGTCAACATGATCATTCTTACTCCTGTAATAGATCAAAATATCATCAATTAACAGAATCACAAACATGTTAAGGTATTGTCTAAAAACCCTATTTATCAAGTCCATAAACATCGTCGAAGCATTAATCAACCCATAAAAATTACTATAAACTCATAATGACCATATCAAGTTCAAAAAGATGTCTTTGGAATGTCATCATCTTTCACCCTCAATTGGTGATAACCCGATCGGAGATCAATCTTAGAGAAATAGCTTGCTCCTTCAAGTTGGTCAAACAAATCATCTATTCTTGGGTGACGATATTTATTCTTAATGGTAACCTTGTTCAACTGTCGATAATCAATACACATATTAAAAGAACCATATTTCTTTCTAACAAACAAAATGGGAGCACCCCATGGAGAAATACTCGATCAGATGAAACCCTTATCCAACAAATCTTTCAATTGTTCTTTCATCTCCTTAAGTTCTACCAGAACCATACGGTAAGGAAGAAGAGAAATAGGTTGCATCTCTGGGAGAAGGTGAATACCGAAGCCTACTTCCCGCTCGGGAGAAATATCGGGTAAGTCACCTCGAAACACTTTTGGAAACTCATTTACAACGATGACCGACTCAAGAGAAGGGGTTTCAGAATCTACATCCCTCACCATAACTAGATGATAAATGCAACCCTTAGAAATCATCTTTCTAGATTTAAGATAAGAAACAAACTAACCCTTAGGCATAAAATTTCCCCCCTTCCAGTCTAAGATAGGCTCATTTGGGAACTGAAACTTGACTACACGGGTTCTACAATTGATGGAAGCATAACAAGAGTGCAACTAATCCATAACAAGAATAACATCAAAATCTAACATATCAAGCTCTACCAAGTCAACAAGAGTAAATCTATGGGACAAGGAAACGAGACACTTTCTATAGACCGTCTTAGCCACAATAGAATCACCAACAGGAGTAGAGACAGAAAAAGGTTCTAACAATATATCAGGGAGCACATGAAACCTCATAGCCAAATATGGTGTCACAGATGACAAGGTAGCACCCATATCAAGTAAAGCATACACACTAAGTTGGAAAATTCTCAACATACAGGTAACCACATTGGGAGAACTCTTTTGTTCACCTCGAGTCTGAAGTGCATAGAAATGGTTTTGCTTAGGAGCATTGGAACCTGAACCACTAGGAAGAGCTTTCTTGCCCTCTCTTCCTTAGACGTAAGCCTTGGGAAATCCCTCATTCTGTGACCATTTTTACCACAACCATAACAACCATCTGTGTCGGCTAGGCACTTACCCCCGTGCTTCCTTCCACACTTAGTACAAGTAGACATGGGCAATGAAGATCCACTACCATTACCCCCTTGAGGTTCACTGGAACCACTACCTCCCTAATTGCTTGGGCCATCATAGCTTGGGCCAATACATGAAAAGCAGCCCTAAACTCAGCATTTGACACTTGTTCAACCAAAGTATCGACCGGAACATGAGGAGCTTAGGGAGGAGTGAATAAAGTTTCAAGCACACCTCATCCAATTCTAGGTGCAAACGATCGTTAAGCAATATAAAACCCAATGAAGAGTTGTGGTCGAACCCACAGGGAGCGGTACGTGTGAAAATTTAATTAGGAAGTAAAAAGGTGGTCTAATCAACTATAGGAATATAAATTATCGATAAAAGGCATGTAATCAATTCAAAGGGGGGTGACAACAAATGTCAGATGGGGGGGGGGGTTTGCAATTATCAGCTACAACACAATCACACAAAACTGAATTAACAATATAGAGAGGAATTCTCGAGATGTGATCGATTATAGGCAAATTTTTCTATATAGGTAATTGAAACTACTAATAAATAGCTAAATATTAGTGGGTAGCCTGGACTATGAGTGAAATAGCTTTCTCTCAAACAACTACTTCGATTCAAGTGATTTCTCTCAAACATCAAATTGCTTAACAAATAAAAGCAGCCCACAACCTAAATACATCTTCTCACTCGAGCAAGATGGGTAGGATTGGCTTTAGGATTCACTCTCTCGAGCTGAACCCAGATCAACCCAATACCCACAAACCATTAATCAAAAGCTTTGGTTCCAAAACCTTTCTCTCGAGCAAGCTAAGAACACAAAGTTAGTACTGCATTTGCAACTACAATTCATAAATAAAAACACAGCTTATGATTCAACCCACTTCAATATAGCATTTAAATTAGTAATAAGAAATACCCATAAGCTAATTTAACCCATAATCACATAATCACACCCCAAGAATTGGTGTTTTAACCACACATCATAAAAACAAAAATATAATTACCAAATGCATTAGCCATGATCTGGGTAAGAGTATTCAAGCTTTTACAATGGCCCAAATTGAAGAAAATTAGTAGCCCACTTGCATAATCCTCATAAATTGTAAAACTCGAACTCAAAAATCTAGAGAAAACTCTAAGTCTAGAATGGGAACTGTAATATCTCAGAGAGGACTTTGTAACAGCTCCTCAAAATTACATTTAAAATTCAATTTATAGTTTCCCAAAAATTAGCCACGAAAGGCCATTCGGTGAGGTAAGTTGGGGTCACCGAGTGGTTCGGCGACACGCCATTTTCTCTCTTCTGTCGCCATTATGCATTGGTTCTCAACATCATCAAGTTTTTTAACTTTTGGTGATGATCTTGTCATCGTGGAACTGATCGGCAATTCACGGACTGCCATTTTTTTGTCGCCGACTTGGTTTCTTCCCTCAAGGCTGGCACACTGGAACTTTGGGTGGTCTAAAGAGCCACTTGGCGGTTCGCCGAGTGGTCTTGGCGTCACCAGGATTGCTTTTCCCCATATCTTCAGCTTAATTTGTTTCTTTTTGCATGTTAGTGTCCTTACTTTGCTCCTTAGTCCACATACCTGAAAATCAAGGCTTTAACATCAGTTTATAACACAAATTAGGCATTTGAGGACAACTAAACTACCCAAACAAAGACCTAAATGAGTCCAAATCTTGGACTCATCAACACCCCCAACTTAAACTTTTGCTTGTCCTCATGTAAAACTCAAGATCAGCAGTTCAATCAGGATGTCTACAAATAGTGTTGCATAAAACTCAACATAAATGCAAAAAACAAGGTTCAAACTATTTCAACAATGATCAATTGTGTACTAGCTCAAGATTCAAATGTGACTCACCATTATCAAAGATGCTCAAGTTCACAATACTTGCTTCAAATGCAAGTTCAAGCTCAACAAAGGTACTCATATGCCCTCACACAAAAATGATTCCATATTCACACAAAATTTCTCAACAATTTAAAGTTCTGGAATCACATACAACGCTCACATTCACAAAGATGAACACATGTATGACTTCACCCGTAGGTTTTCCTTTATTTTCCAATTAACATCTGTTTCAGCTCACTCAAGATCACAAAGGTTTTTTCAAGGCTTGTAACGGGGTTGAGTGAAAATGTATGGTCATTTAGGCTTAGTGGCTTCTACCTTCATGAAGTATGATTTGAACATCATTTTTCTCCTTTGCTTAAACATTTCAAAACATGCTCATAATCCACCCCATTATTCAATTTCATATGAACTACCGTAAACCCCATTTTTCTTGCAATGTCCACTACTTTATTTCACAACTTTTTCAGTCTTTTTCTTTTCTTTCTTCTTTTTCATTTCCTTTTCTCTTTTATCTTTTTTTTATATATGGAGGGGTGCCATCTTTTTCAAAATAATCACACAAAGGGGGATTTCTCACACTTCTTGAGTTTCCTTCTCTTTTCACCACACCCCCAACTTAGGATTTTGGCCTAAGTTGGCTATTCAAACAAACCATACTTCATGAAAGTTATGGGTGAATGGACAAAGAGAGGTCACAATTTCTCAAGTTTCTTCCAAGAAAAGGGTAAGGCTCAAAATGTGCCAAGTAAGGTTCACACATCTCACAAGGTTGCCACAAAAGAGGTATATTGTCAAATTGTTTTCACTCTTCAAAATTGTTGCCTAAGATCATTTCAAGTGCTTGCATTTCTCAATCAACCGAACTAACGTGGAAAATTCTAGGTGTCATCACACACAATGTTCAAAGTAATCTCATCACTCAAGGCATTTGTACCAATATCGAATAAGACTTCACACCTTCTAGCTAGCGTGCAATGTTCATCACAAGAGACTAATTCAACAATTATCTAGTCACAATGAGATGCTAAAAGTTCACTTATTGTCTATGCAACTTCGTTTGCCTCATCGTAACCGAACATTCATTTCTTTCAATTAAGATTACTATGCAAGACATGGGTATTGATCAAAACCGACAATTAAATTCGCACAAGAACAGCCACAATCACACAAAACAGAGGTGGTAAAATTTTTAAAATTATGTTCCAAACAATTTTAAGTCAAAACAATGGGCCATAAGCTAAAACATCCACAAGATCAAGATCAAAACATATATATATCAATAAAATAAGCCCATTATTCACAAACAAGTTAAAATCACAAGAGGCATGTATGAAAATACCTCAACCCACCTAACAAAAAGAAGCAATTGTCCCTAAATGCAACTAAAACAATAAAATAGTCAAAAAATGACAAAGAGAGAGGTAAAAAGTCATCCTGCCAAGCCTGGGGTGAAGTCTACATCCCAGTCACTTCGTCTGTCGGGGCATCAGTACCCAGGGTCTCGTCATCATTGGCTCTACCGGAGCTTGCAACAGAAGTATCTCTCAAGGATGCCTGTCTAGCTGTATCGAACATGGCACGCTCTAGATCCTCCAGGTCCTCATAAACAGCCTTATCTTGCACCTCAAGCTGCTCCTCATCTGTCTCATCCTCGGACTCAGCAGTAGCAACATCCTCCATAGTAGCATCTCTGGTGGTAGCTAAAGGTACCTTAGCACATGTTGGTAGCTCAACACCCAAATCATCTTGGATCTCCACCATCCAAAATAGCGAACTAAATTTTGTGGAATTCAGATGATCCACATCCTTCCTTAGCTCAGAAAAATCAACTTTCAAAGCCATCATCGCAGTAGTAACACCCTGCCCTCTCTCACAAACCTCTACTCTCACTATGAGAGCATAAATGCAATCCTTGAGAGGTGTCAATGCAGCAGTAATAGCTTTATCAATCATCCTGGGTACCTCGGCCTCTAGCTGAGAAGCCCACACATCGACAGAATGGGCTAGGTTCCCCATCTTGAGAAGCATGGCATGGGTGATCGGAGGCCTGGAGGCAGTAGGACCAGCAACAACTCTAGAGGGCGGGGAAGCAGCAGAAGTACTCGGGGCCTGAGAGGGAGTGTAACTAGAAGTACCTGAAAGCCCGGAGGCAGGAGTAGGCAAGGCTGCCTCTGTAGGTAATGTATCGATATCAACCTCCAAATATGTGTCCATTGGAGCTGCTCTCCTCCTATCAGCCTCGTCCCATGTGTACTCGTTCTCTATGTGCCGGATGTTAGTTAAAGATATGGGAGTAACCTCGACATCCGGCTTCTCATCACGAGAAACTCATGTCCGATGACATAACTCTTTCATCAACACTGGAAAAGGAAGGGATGATTGGCGCTGCTTGGCCCTCATGGCCATATCCTGCTCGATTATCAGTCCCAAATTCAGCCGTTTCTTGGCTATGATATACCCAAGACAAACCGCCTTTGAGTGGTGGAAAATGGACTCATTCTGTAATGGCATGATTGTGTTACCTATGAACCTAAACCAGTAGCTAGTTGTTATGTTTAGGTCCTTCTTTTCAATAGGCGCTCTGGCCTCAATCCACCTCGGTGTGGTATCAGAAATTAGGGGGCTAGACAACCCTTCAGGTCATCCAAATTCTTTGTAGTGATCAGACTCTGGTACTCGTGCTCAATATTTGTAGACCTCTTAAACACGGTGTTGATCTCACTGCTACTACATCTCACTTGTTTCCCTCGGACCATCACAAACTCCATCGGTCTGAAGGCACTGGCCTTCTTCTTCCCCTGGAGAACATATCACTATAGGCAACATAAAACTCCCAGACCCATATAGGAATGTCCGAGCCACGGGGTCTGGTGAAGATCTCAAATCTGTGGAATTGGAGAGTGTCCCACACATTTGGATACCTATCCACTACACCATATGTGGACAGCCTCTTCTCTTCCAAGATGGTCCTCAATCCCTCGGCATTTAACAGGTTGAGTAACCTGGGGGAGGACCCTAAACTGTTGGTGCTGGAAAAATCGTCTGTACTGGAACTGACACTGAATTTGAAGTAGGAGGGGTCGGTTCCGGAATCCTAGATGCATCATGACGAGCTTTTGAATGAAGCTCTGTTCGTCTGGCCTGTAGTAATTGGTCATCCTCAGGCACAAAAAATAAAGCCTAAGAATCAAATGGTTCTCCTCACTACCGGAGTTCTACTCTAGTGTCTCAACTATGAGCGTTTTGCCTTTCCCTAACCTCCTTTCATAGGTAACTTCTTGCCTTTTGCGTTGGAAGCAGTTGCCTCCTCATTTATCACAATCCCTCATGCCCGTTTTCGAGGCGGCATGCCACTATCATCCAAGTTGGTTCTAGCCATTTCTGCAAAACACATAGAAAAACATTAGAAAAAGTTCAAGAAAAATACATATATTTAGTTGCAGAAAGACTCGCTGAACCATTCGGCAAGTCACTGAGTCACTTAAGTGAGCCAAATCGGGCTAGCCAAAAGTACCAGCACAAATAATTTCAAGAATCAAGACAGGTCGAGGATGATCAGAGTCATTTGGTGAATCACCGACACCAATCGGCGAGCTAGAAGTAGCTTGCCAAAAGTTACAATGTATTTTAAAGGTTAGGGGAGCAAAAAGGATGATACAGAACACCTTTCAGTGAGTCGCCAGTGAACTTGGTAAGCTCAGGCATCTCGCCAAAGTTACAAAACAAACTCAACTATAATTTGAAATTAAGAGCGATCTGAGGGAGACTTCGGCGAACCGCCGAACGACTCGGTGAACTCAACGTTACTCACCAAACAGCCCAACATGCCAGTTTTCAACCCCAAGATTCAAAATCAAGCCCGCATCCCCCGAATTCAAAATCAAATACAAACACTATTCAATTAAAGGGAGACCTATACGACCCATGCACCCAGGGTACTCAGACTTCCCCCGATTAGGTAAAAATTGGTCATTTGATGACTTTTGCCCTTAAGAATGATGTCAAATGCTCTATCATTGGGCAAATTACATCATTTGGCACAATTCAGGGTTAATTAGAATTTACACCACTAGACCCGACACAAATAAACTGCAACCCAATAATTTAGAACCAATTTTAACAAAAAAGACACGAGAATCGATCAATTTTAAGCATTTAGGCACGAATTTCAATTAAAAACAGGCAAACCAACATATTACACACAATTAAAGAAATTGCCCAACACCAAACATCACCACATTTATCTACTGCATTCGAGTTCAACCACAAAATTAAAGTACGGGGTTTGAAAAACCAACATGTATGCTGAATTTAGAGTTTGAATAGCTAGGCAGCAAAGTTGCCAAATTTCGAGCACAAGTTTACACAAAAATGCAGGTAAAAGCAACAAAATATGGAAGATTTAAAGTTTGGGTGAGAAGGTATGAGAGTTACAAATGAGAAAAGATGAAGGATTTTGAAATTTTAAATTGTTTGGCCTTTAAAACCGTTCTATTCACGGCACCTTCGGTGCAGTAAGTCGTGCTCGCCGACCCACTCGGCGATGCGCCAAGTGGTATCTTACCTCACTGAGTTTTACAAGACTCCAACCAATTTGGGCGTTCAAATGGTGGACAAAATTGGGCTCGCCGACCTATTCGATGACTCACCGATAAATCATTTAGCTCGCCGAGTTTTACAGAGTTCCCCTACAAACTTGGTGGTTTCAACGGCGGTCAAAGTATGGGTTCACCGTCCTGTTCGGCATGTCGTCGATTGGACTTTAGGCTAGCCAAACTTCCCATTTTCCCACACTCTTCACCTTTCAACCTGCAAAATCAACACATGTTATTCAAAATCAAAAACTAAAGCATTAAAAACTTGGGTTTCCTCCCAAGAAGCGCCTTAGTTAATGTTGTGGCACGACGAGGATACGAATCAAGCTTCAATTTTAGGGTTTGTAATTGTGTCACTAGGCAACCCCCCTTGTTGTCTTGGATTCAGATGAGAATAATTTGACCCATTTGGGTCTCCATCTGCTTAATAGAGACTGAGTGAGAGGTCACCGTCTGATTTAGAGTTGAGACATCCTCTTTCAACACTTTGTATGACCCTTCAACTTTGCTGAGAATGTGTGAGAGCATATCTTCTGTACGACCACCTTCAGATTCATTTGGTTTTGACGCTCATAAGGAGGGACGTACATGTCCTTGTCCCCCTCTCCCTCCTTCCAGGTAGTGTTATGATCACGCCAATCTCTGTCACGGTCTCTCCAGCCCTCATCTCTATTCCAACCTTGATTTCCAGTTGGTCTTGGGTAGTTTGCACGATAACCTCCTCCTTGATTGGCTAAGCAGTTCACTTCCTCATTGTACATCGCTTCAAGTTATGATTCATCGGGGTTTACTCCACCAACTCCCAGAACATTTACACTCTTTGTAGCAACACCCATGACATTTTTAGCCAAGATATCCAGCCGGGTCATTATTTTTGCCATGTTTTTGTCTCTCTCTTGATCCTTTTCGATCTGCTCTTTTGTCATTTTAAAAGTGAGACAAGAGACTTGGTCTTCACGAGTCTACCATTCCCTATTGATCTTGGTCATGCAATCAAGGAGTTGGGACGCTACTTCATAGAGTTGTTGCATTATGCCACCATGAGAAAGTTGATCAGCCACTCCTTTGTTTACCGAATCTAGACTCCTATAGAAGTGTTGCAGGAACACATTATTAGGAAATCCATGAGTTAGGCACTGAAGCACCAGCTTCTTAAATCTCAGCTATGTTTCATGGATTGGCTCACCTTCCAAGCATTTGAAACCGTGGATGTCATCTCTTAGAGTCATCATCTTCGATGGGGGAAACAATATCACTTGTAATGTTGTGGTTAACTCATCCCAAGAGGTGATGGAGTCCCTCGGTAACTCAACCAACCACTTAGTAGCTTCACCAATCAAAGAAAACCAAAACAACCTGAGACAGACCGATTCTTGTGATATGTTCTTAAATGAGAACGGTTTATAGACATCCATGAAGTTCCTGATATGCTCATGGGGATCCTCATGAGCCAGCCCCCCAAACAATACTTTCAATTGTAGGAGCTGAAGCATTGTGCTAGTGATGTGAAAGACAACGTTTCCTTCAGCCGGAGGTAGATGAATGGCACCAACACCACCCACTTGAATTGGGTCATTGACGTTTAGGTCATTGATATCATAGAGGTTCCCAATATCATCTTGGGGCCCACTGGCTACCATTACTTCCGTTTACGCTCATCTCTTCCTCTGTTCAACACAAGCAACACAAAACAAAAACTAGAGTAAGTAGATTCAACTACAACTAAAGAGATCACAATTTATCTTCACTAAAAGAATTTTAAACAACACCGCTCCCTGACTGCGGCGCCATTTTGATTAATGTTTCAAGCACACCTCATCCAATTCTAGGTGCAAACGATTGTTAAGCAGTATAAAACCCAATGAACAGTTAGGGTCGAACCCACATGGAGCAGTACATGTTCAAATTCAATTAGGAAATACAAATGTGGTCTAATAAACTATAGGAATAGAAATTATTGATAAAAGATATGTAATCAAGTCAAAAGGAGGTGACAACAAATGTCATATGGGGCGTTTAGGTTTGCAATTATCAGGTACAACGCAATCACACAAAATTGAATTAACAATATAGAGAGGAGTTCTCGAGATGTGATCGATTATAGGCAAATTTCTCTATATGGGTAATTGAAACTACTAATAAATAGCTAAATATCAGTGGGTAGGCTAGACTATGAGTGAAATAGCTGTCTCTCGAACAACTACTTCGATTCAAGTGATTTCTCTAGAACATCAACAATTTTAACAAATAAGAGCAGCCCACAACCTTAATACATCTTCTCTCTCGAGCAATATGGGTAGGATTGGGTTTTGGATTCACTCTCTCGAGCTGAACCCTGATCAACCCAATACCCACAAACCATTAATCAAAAGCTTTGGTTCCAAAACCTCTCTGTCGAGCAAGCTAAAACCACAAACTTAGAATTGCATTTGCAACTACAGTTCATAAAGAAAAACACAGCTAATGATTAAACTCACTTCAATATAGCATTTAAGTTAGTAATAAGCAATACTCAAAAGCTAATTCAACCCATAATCACCCCACAAATTGAGGTTTTAACCACACATCATAAAAATAGAAAAAAAATTACCAAATGCATTTGCCATGATTTGGGTAAGAATATTCAAGCCTTTACAATGGTCCAAATTGAAGAAAATTAGTAACCCACTTGAACAATCCTCCAAAATTGTACAAGTCAAACTAAAAAATCCAGAGAAAACTCTAAGTCTTGAATGGGAAGTATAATATCTCGGAAAGGACTCTGTAACAGCTCCTCAAAATTACATTTAAAATTCAATTTATAGTTACCTAAAAATTAGCCATGAAAGGTCATTCGGCGAGGTAAGTCAGGGTCGCCGAGTAGTTCGGCGACATGCTATTTGCTCTTATCTATCGTTGTTATGCATTTGTTCTCAGCATCCTTAAGTCCTAAAACTTTAAGCGATCCATCCCATCATCACAGAACTGATTGGCGATACACTGACTGCCCCTTTTCTGTCACCGACTTGGTTTCCTCCCTTAGGGCTGGCACACTGGAACTTAGGGCGGTCTGAAGAGCCACTCGGTGGTTCGCCGAGTGGTCTTGGAGATCACCAGGATTGCTATTCTTCACTTCTTCAGCTTGTTTTGTTCCTTTTTGCCTTTTAGTGTCCACATTCAATGCATACAATACATTACCTTCCTCTTTATCTTAACTCATTTTCCTCAAGCAACCCTTAGGGAATACTTAGTGCAATGTATCACCTTAAGGTTACCAAAGGTGAACTTACATATAGCCTTCATCAATCCAACCACATATATTCATA
>JAJOOS010002982.1:0-26319 GCA_029582725.1 Solanum chiquidenum | reverse complement strand
TAATATGAAAATAATTGAGTTTTTTATTTGAAAGAAATTGGGTTTGTGATGGAAATTAATTGATCTTTTGGGAAGAACGTGAAAAAAAAGTTGAAAAAATTCAAGATATCATTAATTTTTATCACCGGATAAAAGAAATGGAACAGTAATTAAGCAAATACATGTAGTTAATATGGAACAAAAGATATTAAAAAAGATATTGTTGCTTAACCATGGTTTAAGAGGTTGTTTAGGTTGAATAATTATTGACCCTTAGATCATTATGTGACAGATGGCCGCAGATGAAAAGGGCACTGGACCAACTGGATGCTACATCCACTGGACAGGAGCCAAATCCCCACCTTTTCTCAATACTGGCGGAAACTTTATCATCTTTCCCTAAACAGATGCAACAAACACCCATTGAAATATTTCTAACTCTCTTTCTTCCAAAACTGAGTCGGCAAATATCACTACACCTTAAATCCCTTTTTTCTTTCCCAAAATTAAGTGAATAATTGTTAACTGAAACCCAAAATTTATTTATTTTTCAAAAGAAAACCTTACTTTCAAAAAATCTAACTCTTAAAAATTGTAAAATAATTAAAAACACATGCAAACAAATTCATTAACACAATTATGAATAAAGATGAAAAATAGTAAAAGTAAATGAAGCAAATATCAAACAAAGAAGAAAATGATAGCTCAAAACAAGTCGGAACTAGATGACCTTATTTTTATAATAAAATCGATAAACAAAAATAACATGATATTTATAAATAAAATATAAGAAGTTTTAATAAAATATTATTCTTCCATTCAAATTTTATGCGCCCTTTTTAACACTAATTAATGTAACAACTTAAATTGCACTTTCCTAATTATATAATCACATGACTATATAATTTATTGCATTCTTCTTACTTATATATTCATATGATTATATACTCTATTACACTTTCCTTTTTAATTTAAGCAAATCAACCTGATGAAATACCTTTTAAAGTAATTATTGCTTAATTAAGTTACATAATCTAATCACATAAATCCTATGATTTATCTAAATGTATTTTCTCCTTTACAACATTCCAAAAACAAGATATTTCAATGTATGGTTGTTTTTGGCTCTTTTTTGGTAGATTTTGTATTATTACTTTATTACTTGTTGTATTTTTTTTCAATGTCTCCTTCTTTGTATTTGAAGTTGTTGTACTTGAGCCGAGAATCTTTTAAAAATAGTCTTTCTACTTCCACGAGATAGTGGTAAGATCTACCTACATTTTTGTTGTTGTGTCATTGTATTTACTATTATTGGACTATGATAGTGCAAATTAGTTTAACTTTATATTGAATATTTTACTAGTTGATTTTATATATAAAAAGTCATATTTCTTATTTTTAAAATTTTATTTACTTTTATTCAAGACGTAAAGTATTTATATTTTATTGAGATGTAGTTTTATTCTAATGTCATAAAAGGAAGTTTTTATTAAATCAATGCCTCATTATTATGGAGCTCACAATTTACTACAATTAGTTTAATTAATCAAGTGTTCTTACAAATCATTGATTACTAAATACGCCAAAAGAATGGGGTGTTTAATTTAGTTAATAAGATAATCGTATTATAGACAATTAGTTTACTAAGATAGTCTTATATTAACAAAAAATCTGAGTATCTATTATAGCTGATCATATGTATTGCATTACAAATTTCTAATAGATATAATCATAAGTTAGTCACACACAACAATTCAAGAGTTATGTCGACTCACTATTGCAAGTTCAAATAATTATTATAGCATCCGCAACATCATAACTCCTAAACTGAAAAATATATATACCATAGATAACTAATGTAACCCCTTGTAAACATATCAAATGTCATTAAACACAATTAAGGAAAAACTTTTATCTGCATTAATAGTAATCCATCGTCTTGAGTTGAGTCTTCACAATATTTTTCCTTGCGTGCTTATTACGGTTGTTTACGTTAACCTAGGCCGATTAAAATCTCTTTGCAATTCTTAATTCTAATTGAACTAAAAACTAAATTTATTGATTACGTTAGGTTAGACCGGTTACAACCTATATGCAGTTCTCAATTCTGATTGAACTAAAAACTTAATTTATTGATAACGTTAGGCTAGACCGGTTAGAACCTCTCTGTATTTCTTTATTCTGATTGAACTAAAAACTTAATCTACTTATAAAAGTTGATTACGTTAAGCTAGACCGGTTACAACCTCTCTGCCGTTCTTAATTTGGATTAAACTAGAAACTTACTTAATTTATATATCTCGACTTTAAAAAAAATTAAAATAATGAATTCAACCAACTATATAAAGATCCTATTTTTTTCTTTCAAATATTCAATGACAAGTAAAAAGACTACAAAATATGAAAATTGCTCAAGAATACACAAAATTAGAAGCTTAATCACCAAAGAACAGTGAATTCTTCTGTTGATTTCGAAATTGTTTGGATGCAATGAGGTGTAGGAAGCGGTATTGGGATCAATGGGCACCGAATGAAAGAAAAACAAACAAAAAAAAGTTGTAAGCTTTATAGTTGTAACTGTTACTTTTCCATTGTTTGATTACCTGTTCAACTCAGCTATGAGCTCAAGAAATTGCTCTTTTCCTCATTTGGTTTTTAGTTCACCATTTTCTTGATTTCACATTGTGTTCTTTCCGTTGTTTTAAGAGTTTTTGACACCTCAAAAGGGGGAAGGTTCTAGACAAGTTTTGCCTATATAAGTTGAGTTGTGAATTGTGGGTGTTCAAGTTATAGTTGTGGGGTTCTTTTCTTTTTTGTGAATTTGGGGTTTTAAGCATTTTTGGGGTTCAATTCCATTGAATTCTTGGTTTTTTCAACTATTTAGTTTGTGGGTGTTTGTGTTTTTCTTGTTTTTTTGAAGGAACTGATCATCAGTGGTTTGGTCTAAGACAGCTTGTTAAGCTGTTGTTATTCAGGTATAAACCTAAAATGCTTAATTGGGGTTGTGATTGAAGTTTTATGGGAGATCAGTTTCTTTAAAGTTAAGCTTTCAGCTTGTTTTGTGTTGTATAACTGAGGTTTTCCATCTTGAGCTTTGAATTATGCTTAGGCATTGTGTTTTTTTGGTGTTAGATTTTATATCAAACCATTTTGAAGCTGAATTTTGAGGTTTTGCTTTGTAAATTCATGCAGTGTTATAATGTTACCAGTTTCAAAAATAAATAAATCATGTTGTGTGTTTTTAGCATACTCTTTAAGATTTATGCTGTTCCTTTGTTGGTATACCTGAGGTTTTCACTCTTGAGCTTTGAATTAAGCTTAGGCATTGTCTTTTTTTGGTGTTAAATTTGATATCAAACCATTTTGAGGCTGAGTTTTGAGGTTTTGCTTTGTATATTCATGTTGTGTTTTCATGTTACCAGTTTCAAAAAAAAATCATGTTGTATTTTTAGGATTTATGATGTTCCTTTGTTGGTATAACTGAGGTTCTCTATCTTGAGCTTTGAATTAAGCTGAGGCATTGTGTTTTCTTCATATGAGATTTGATACCAAACCATTTTGAAGCTGAGTTTTGAGGTTTTTCTTTGTAAACTCATGTTGTGTTTTTAGCATTTTCTTCTAGATTTATGTTGTTCCTTGTTGGTATAACTGAGATTTTCCTTCTTGAGCTTTGAGTTAAGCTGAGGCATTGTGGTTTTTTTTTTTGGGTGTTAGATTTGATACCAAACCATTTTTAAGCTGAGTTTTGAGGTTTTTCTGTAAATTCATGTTGTGTTTTTAGCATTTTCTTTAAGATTTATGTTGTTCCATGTTGGTATAACTGAGATATTCCATCTTGAGCTTTGAGTTAAGCTGAGGCATTATGTTTCTTTTTGGGTGTTACATTTGATACCAAACCATTTTGAAGCTGAGTTTTGAGGTTTTGCTTTGTAAATTCATGTTGTGTCATAATGTTACCAGTTTCAAAAAAAAAAAATCAGCTGACACATATTAGTCTCAAGACATTTTGTTCTTTAGATTTCCCTTTTCTCTTTTGCCCATTTGTTATTTAGTTGAGCATTTTCTTGGTTTCACATTGTAGCTTTGTGTTCTTTCCCTTTTCGTCTGTGCTTTTAACCCCTCAAAAAAGTGAAGGTTCTAGAGAAGTTTGGTCAGATTTGTATGAGTTTTTCTTGTGGGTGTTGAAGTTGTAGCTGTGGGGTTCTTTACTTCTTTGTGAATTTGGGGTTTTAAGCATTTTCTTGGTTCAATTCGATTGAATTCTTGAGTTTTTCAACTATTTAGTTTGTGGGTGTTTGTATTTTGTTGTTTCTTGAAGGAACTGATCACCAGTAGTTTGGTCCAAGACATTGTCGGCAGCTTCTTCAGCTGTTTTCACTCAGGTAAAAACCTAAAATTCTTGACTGGGATTGAGATTAAAGTTTAATGGAAGCTCAGTTTCTTTAAATTTTAGATTCAGTTTGTGTTATAGCATTTTCTTTAAGATTTATGTTGTTCCTTGTTGATATAACTGAGATTTTCCATCTTGAGCTTTGAGTTGAGCTGAGGCATTGTGTTTTTCTTTGGTGTTCAATTTGATACCAAACCATTTTGAAGCTGAATTTTAAGGTTTTACTACGTAAATTCATGTTGTGTTTTTATCATTTTCATTAAGATCTATGCTGATCCTTTGTTGATATAACTGAGGTTTTCCATCTTGAGCTTTGAATTAAGCTGAGGCATTGTATTTTTTTGGTGTAAGATTTGATATCTAACCATTTTGAAGCTGAGTTTTGAGGTTTTGCTTTGTAGATTCAGGTTGTGTTTTTAGCATTTTCTTTAAGATTTATGTTGTTCCTTTGTTGGTATAACTGAGGTTTTCTAACTTGAGCTTTGAATTAAGCGGAGGCATTGTGCTTTTTTGGTGTTAGATTTAATACCAAACCATTTTGAAGCAGAGGTTTGAAGTTTAACTTTGTAAATTCATGTTAAATTTGCATTTTTTAGCATTTCTTAAAGTAGGCGTTTGGCCATGGATTTCAAATACTTTTTACATTATTTGGAATTTATGAAGTTGTATCCCCTTTTCAAACTGTTTGGCAAGTTTTAACTAAGTTGAGGGTCTATTGAAACAATCTCTCTATCTCAACGAGGTAGGGGTAAGGTATGCTTACACTCTACCCTCCCTAGGCCCCACTTGTGGGATTACACCAGATTATTTTTGGCCTCATGTATTTTGATCATGCGTTGTCTCTTTCCAAATTATTTGGCATGCTTTATTTAAGCTGAAGGTCTATTGGAAACAACCTCTCTATCTCTACGAGGTAGCGGTAAGGTCTTGTACACTCTACCACCCATACCCCACTTCTGGGATTACACTGGGTATGTTGTTGTTGTTGGAATTTATGAAGTTGGAATTGTGTTTGGTTATACTTTTTTGCAAAGGAAAGAAAGAACACTTTATTTGGAATTTATGAAGATGGAGTTGGAAAGAAGGTTTGGAGCACTACTCCAAATTGGAATCCAAACTGCAAGTTGGATTTGGAAATTTTATAACCAAACTCTGATTTTGAAATAAAGTGAAAAATATTCCAAAAAAAAGTGAGTGTTCTTTAAAAGAAAAATCACGTGAGTTCTTCAGGTGCTGATTTTGAGGTTGATATATTTGCATCTTCTTATTCAACAGCTATGAAATTTAAAAGTATGTTAACTTGCTTTATGGTAGTCAGTAGATATCATTTCCATTGTTGTATACGGGTCTCGACTTTCGACCAATGAGGTTTTCCTTGCAAATTTGAGATAATCATTTTCCTCTACGCTCCGTGTTTTATCCCCAAGAACGTGTTGTCGTCTTACTTAGTTGTTAGGTCAGATAAGGAGCGGTTATAGGTTTTCAAAAGTTTGGTTTATCCGTGTCTGTTAAATTCAGAATAAGTTATCCATTTTCGTTGTTATCGTTATTTATCTTTTCCTTGTTGTCATTTTCCAAAAATATATGCTAAATATTTCCTCGCAAAGTTGACCATTTCTTTATTGTCACCCACTTCTGATTGGATACTCGACTAGCTTTGTCATACTCATGAATGAGGTCATGCAATTTGGCACATTGTTTTTATTACACCTTGACGTCGTAATTATCAATTGTATGTCCCATTTCATTGGACGTTACTATAAGTGTTCAACAATTTTAGACATGTGTATGACAACTGAATGTGTTGACAGGATGACTTCAGAAGTTTGCATAGATTCGACATCTGTTAAAGAAGGCGTTACAGACTTTAAGTGTTCAACAATTTTAGACATGTGTATGACAACTGAATGTGTTGACAGGATGACTTCAGAAGTTGGCATAGATTCGACATCTGTTAAAGAAGCTAATGCTGGAAGAAATATAAGAGAAGGTAGCCCACTGAAAAAAGGTCCTTGGATTAAAGCAGAAGACGCGATTTTAATGGATTACGTCGCAAAGTATGGGAAGGGGAATTGGAGTTCTGTCCACAGGCGAACAGGACTTGCTCGCTGTGGGAAAAGTTGCCGTTTGCGGTGGGCAAATCACCTAAAACCAGATTTAAAGAAAGGTGCTTTCACTCAGGAGGAAGAGGAACTCATAATTGAAATGCACGCTAAGATAGGAAACAAATGGGCACGAATGGCTGCTGAGGTTTGCATCACGTCTCATTTTCTTTTCCAGAAGCTACCTTATTGTTACAGACAAAACTATATGAAATGATTAAAAGCTAAGAATGCTATGTGATATAAATCTTAACTATTCCCAGGGATATTAGTTACAGTTCAATATATAGTTTTGGTAAACAAAAATGTGTCATATCTTTTATTACCATTTAATTCTTGCTCTAACTCCCTACTTGATTACTGTATATGGATTCTTGTATATAGACTTTAGTGTCATTTTCTTGGTCAAAAGTCAGGCTCGGCTTCGAAAAAAAATTGTTTTGGTATTTTCGGTAGACTGGCGGGTGCCAGTTTAGTTTAATTATATATCTTTCTTCAAAGTTATGTACATTTGCACCGAAACATAGCAGAAGCTGGTGAGTGTCAGCGCACCCTTATGTCCCTTTATCTCTGAACGTAGGTCTGCCTCTAAAGTTTAGCCTCAACATACTTGTATGTAATATTAGGTGTGGTTGGTAAGGTTCATACAGCGTTATCAAAAAGTCATTGTTATTGTTACACTTGCATTAGGTTTGGATAGGAGTAACTATGAGATTTAGAGAACTATACTAGATTTTGTTAGCTCTTAATTTGCCTTAAAAGACGATTTTTATCATTGTTGGAATGAGAGGGATCCGAATAAACCAGATATGGAGGATTCATCTTTTTTATATTTTTTTATATAGAGGATTCACATATTGGGCTGTGAGTAGTTTGGATCAAGACCTATTTGTTGGTTGGTTGGTTGGTTGTTAGTGATTCCTTGGCGAGGACCGGGACATGTTCTGATTCAAATGAATGGGGTAGATAGCCAGTATCATTTCCAGGCAAAAAAGAGAGAATGAAATTACTGAGTGCTACCTCTATCTGCTAGTGATGATTCTCTCTGTCCTTTCCCATCTTTTATAATATTCAGGCCCGTTTTACTTCATCTGGATGTTGCTTTAATTGAACTCTTGCAGTATATGTAATGCAGTAAAAGATGGTGGTCTTATGTGTGGCGAAACTTGTATGCAAATCATAATTGAATATTACTTTTCGTGGACTAAAAATGTGGACTCTCCTCTTTCTTTCAAAAGACTTAGTTGTATAGCTTTCATTTTCTAATACTCATTTTGTGTAAACTTTCTCAATTTGAGTGGTTGGTAGCCATATGACACATTCTTCGATGTTGAATAATGGCTATTAATTTATTTTTTCATGGCCCTTCTACCCTCTCAGTTCCCTGGCCGCACAGACAATGATATAAAGAACTTCTGGAACACCAGACTAAAGAGACAACGGCGTGCAGAAAAACATATGCTCCCTCCAGGTGTTTTTTTCCAGGAATTTAGTGAGGACAAACAAAATAAGGTGCTGGCCACATCATCCTCTGCAAATTCAGATCCTCATCTCTTGCCTATTAACAATGTTGAGATTCCAACTGCGGAAAACAGAAATTTTGAACCTAGTCAGCAGTTGTATCCTCCGGGGCTTCTTAATATTGGTTTTAGTAGCTTTCTTGATACTCCTGCAACTAGCTTACGTGATCAGGGTCTTAATTCTTCCTGGAATACTCATTCTGTCCGCTCAACAGTTCATTCATCCAAGCGTATACGAGGATCAGAATCCTGGTTCTCTGATCAAAATGTTGACCTTTCTCAAGCTCACCATCAATATCAAAATGATGGTTCTTTGTTTACTCAATCCTTGGGGTTTTCTTCGTTGTATACTCGTAATCTGACATCGAATTATCACCCATCATCCCCCGGTGACATTCCTGGCATCCATGCCTCTTCTTCAGAGCCCAAATTGAAGGGTAAGCTGGAGCTCCCTTCATTCCAAACTCCGATGACGAGTTGGGATTCACCTTCCTCAGTTCCTTCAATTGAGTCCTCCAATACTTTTATTCAATCTCCTCCAAATGAGTATACTGATTCTTGCAGTCTGTCACCCCAAAGCAGTGATCTATTGCATGCCATACTTTATGGATCACAAACACCCAACGCTTCAAGGAATAATTCACATCAAAAAACTTCTCGTGATGTAGGGCCAGATTCTTGTCCTGTTCTCCGAGAGATTCAGTGGGGAACTAATCCTGATGCAATCACCCCTTCAGGTCATACTATTACATCGGTGTTTAGTGAATACACTCGTAGCAGTGGAGGTTCATTGGAGGACCACCAGTCAATAGCGCCTTTGATGGGTGAGAATGGTTACTGAATTGACTTATCCTAATTATCTACACTGTCACAATTGTTTAAATGCTTATGCCATTTGATTTTTCTATGATTTTGAAGGATGCAATGTTAATCAAGAGATGGCTAACTTCACTCCCACTGCTGGGAATGATGATACATCAAACCACGATTTGTTTTCCGAGACTGATATGTACTTTTCTCCAACTGATTGGCCTCACGACAAAATGGAGTAAGAACCATATCAAATATCCTTTTGGGGTCTGCTCCTTTTTTATGTTTATAGCAGGGACTGCAAGAAAATAGCTAACTGAGTAGCCACATTATCCGTTGGTGGACGTGATTGTTCTACCTCAACGAGAGCATGATTTCCGAACATAATTTTGATAAAAATGTAACTTCATCAGCTTACACAGCAAAGACAATGTAAACATTTTGTGTCCTCTGTAAACCTTTTCTGTTGTGAGAACATTGGTCTTATTAGTTATAGCTTGTAAAACTGTTTGTCATCTTCAGCACTGCTGAATCTGGTTTCTGGATATAAAATTCAGTTTTGTTGAAAGGAATTGATCAAATATGTTTCACTGCTACATGAACTCAGTTCAAAAGTTAGCCAGCAAAAGTACAAATAGAATATATTCATCTCTAGCGACCCATGTAGTGGAGGGAATAGATATGATTCTACTACTCTTGACTAGAGGTCTCAAATTCGAGCTCTGAGAATGAATAACATCTTGGTAGGAAGCAATTTCCTGGACTGTACGTGGGGTGAATTCAAATGGAAGTGGACATTACACAAATTCAAATCAATCAGGACATCCTGAGGCGGATATCGAAGATTCGGGTGGCAACCTAAAGACACAAATGTTTGTCTCTCCAGATATTAAGGTAGTTTTCAATAATGGGGTGTGTTGGGTAACAGGCTAAGTAGAACAAGAAACTATTTTTCCTGGCCAAAAAACCATAAGATTTATCCTTCTCCTCCCAAAACAAACAATAAAAATGTGACACCTTAGCTTAAAATAAAAAGTTCCATATCGATAAAACAAATGAGAGAAGTTGGATATATAAGTAAACAGGTCTTGCAGACTAGTGACGTGTTTTAAGGTCGTGCGGGACTAAACCTAGAGCAAGACAATATCACTAGAAAGGTGAACCGATACAAAATGGTACCAAAGTCACTCATGTGTCAGCCTTGTCGATGAAGGCCAGAATTCAACTCAGTACAAGCAAATTCTGATAAGGCGGGTGGACCAATACAAATGGTATCAAAGTCACTCATATGTCCGCCTTGTCGATGTTAGCCATAGTTCTACTGAGTTTAGACAAATCCTGAGAAGGCAAGGCAAACTCAGTGCCAAGTCTAGACAAATCTCATGCAATGGGACAAACCTCAGCTCAGCGAGAACGCTGAGTCCACACCTCAGCTTAAGATAAGAAGTCTCACATCAACAAACACGGAGACTCTAACAACACAATTAGAAACTCTAACTACTGATAATTCATGCAAAAGCTTACTTGTCATAATAACACGGGGTCAACACCAGAACTCGCTAATGTCACGAAGGTACACATTGGTGTATTTAGCAACTTTCAGGTTATACATTACACACACACACGAGACGTTCATAAATTTGTCACAGAAACCTAATGAACATTTACCTTTCTATTACTATTGTTGTAGTTTCCCAACATTTCCAGCACATCCCCCCCAATATACATGCAACAAATTTTAACAATTTCCTACATCTAAAATCAGGTCCTTTGCCTGATCCTCCTCCCGTTGGTATCACCACCGTCTGAAAGTTGTGCCCAAACGCTTTTAGACTTCCCACCTCCACTGCTACTGTCATCCTCGCAACCTGCCACAGTTTTAAGAAGCTCTGACTGAAGAGCGGGGCAATTTTCTTTAAGGTACTCAAAGCCATCTGATTGCATCACAGCTGCCAAAATACAAAGAAATAATAGATGAATGGGAATCTGTAGTGTGAGAAAATTACAGAACACAACAGATCAATTTATTTATTTTTAAATGGGAACACAACAGGTAACAACAACAATAATAACTACGCCTTAGTCTCATACAAGTAGGGATCGGCTATATGAATCCTCACTTAACAGATGCAAATTCAAAATATGTTACTTTTGGATGTAGTAAAAGTATTCAGAATCCAACTAAACTCTGACAGTAGTCAGCCGATAGCATAAGCAAGGTAATGTATGGCATTCATAACAACGTTCAAATTAATAGCAATCTCTCATGCTGTAGCATAGCTTACTCAGAAGAGTTTAGGGGACTCAAAAATTATTTTCCAACTCCTGTAGAAACTTTTGAGAAGAGCTTCTGTAGAAACTTCTGATTCTCATAATCAGTTTCAATGGTTTATCAGAAAACTTGTTCGAGAACAAAAGTCAAAATCTACTTCCAAAAGAAGCGGCCTTTATAGTTCCCACAAAAAGCACTAGAAACAGCACATTTAAAGTGTGTTTGGTATGGAGGAAAACATTTTATGTTTCCAATTTTCTCATGTTTGCTTGGTCAAAATATTTAAGAAAACACTTTCTCTAAGGTAAACAAGCTCCTTAGAAATGAGGAAAATGACTTCTCTAATGAAGGTAGAGAAAACAAGTTCTATAAGTGACATTCCAAGTTCATTGTCTCCTCCCCCATCCACCCAACATCACCAATCCACACCACCCCTTGACCATCCCACCCACCCCCTCTCCCCCTCTCCCAATATTTTCCAATAAAACAGTTTCCATGAAAAATAGTTTCACACCCCCTTAGATTTATATGTTGCACCAAACTACACAGGCCATAAGCTATTCATTTTTCCTTTCTGAATCAGTCAACAAGGATTGTAACTCTTTCAGTCTTTTCTACAGACATTTGACATCCCTTCACACTTGAGCCAAAAGGCTGCCTTGCTAAGTACCACACCTTTTGACTCTTAAGAGAGTAGGGTTTTTTTAGTGGCTAAAGCTGTTTCAACATCTATATAGATAATTCTTAGTTTCTGATACTATCTTTACAAGAGATTTTGACTATATTGTACGACCATTAGCCTATTAGCTGCATCCTAATTACCAAAGCTGCTTGACATCTATATTTCTTGCTCTCTGTTAACTCTTATTAGAAACTACCTGAGACATACTTAGCATCAAGCCACAAACTGGCTGTGTATGAGCACCACAACCTAACAAGAGAGTTAAAATCTCGCCGGTAGAAAACATATTGCAGCACTTCCAATTTCTAGAATTCTTTTGAGAGAAGGCCAACAAGTGAACAACACATCCATACATACATATTTTATCTTGTCATTTCAAGTTCATTTTCCATAAGCATGTAATTTCAGTGGTTAAAATCTATTATATAAGAGATGGAAGTCTATGACATACCAACCAAAACCACTCATTCACTATATTGCAGTCAGCTAAATAGGGTCAAATTATTTTTAGAGAATCCTTAGCAGCCACTATATGTATTCCAAAACTGTATAAGATCTAGTTCTTTAAGAGAGTCATTAACAATCACATTGCGCTAAAACTAATTGCACATACTCGCTAAGTACCCAACAATTCTGTCAGAAAGTTTACAGTGGTTTGGCAATTAAATAATTTCCTATTAGTGAATGGAATGGTTTGTGATTTCCTCCTTATTATACATTCATTCATGTTGGATTGGAACAAACTTAATGCTATGTTTTGTTGTATCTTTGCTATGAGACATTGACCATGCGCAAGACTCCTCATCTTCTCATTATATAGTACTACTATGTTTGTCATTTGATGCACCACTGCTTCAGTCAACATTCCTTCTCAGATGTCATTGCCACCCACCTCCCTACCTCTTGCTACAGGTCCACTACAGGTAAACTACAATAAAGAGATAAAGAAAGAGGTAGGGAGGTGGGTGGCAATGACATCTGAGAAGGAATGTTGACTGAAGAATGGTGCATCAAATGACAAACATGATAGGACTATAAAACGAGAAGATGAGGAGTCTTGCACATGGTCAATGTCTCTTTGCAAAGATACAACAAAACATAGCATTTAAGTTTTTGTTCCAATCCAACATGTGAAGATACAAACAAATTAAATCTAAAAGCATGAGATATCCACAAAGAAGGGAACATGATGCAAATGCAAATATCTCGTACCAGAAAGATTTTCAGCAGCAAAACTTAGGCAAACTGATTTGAGCTCAGCGGCATGGTAACGGTCTGCTAAAGCAAGAATTTGTGCAACAGAGTTGATAGAGATATCTTTGCAAAGATGAGACTCACACAACCTCCTCAGTCGTGTTAAATCATACCGATCAGCTGCTGATAACAATTTTGCTGTCAGAGTGTCAGATATACAGGGGGTAGTAGAAGAAGTTCTAGTTGCTTCTAGCTCTTCTTCTACAAGAGCATCTTTGTATATGAAGTGCAGCATAGCCTTGTACAAGAAAAATCCAAAGAGTAGTGAGTTAGAATTCCACTTCTAGTTTGAAAGAACTCTAATCTATTTATGGCAAAAGCAAATATGAAGAAACAATTACAGCCAGACAGATGGAGAAATATGATAATGATATTAAAAACAGATATACATTGAAAAAACAAGAAGAGATAGAGTTTCTAAGAGAAAATAGCCATAATAAGATAAAAGGAGATGCTCACTTTGAAGACCTCAGGTTCCATATCATTGACCACAATTTCCTGTGCATCGCCTTCATGTCCACACAAAAATTCAGTGTGGAATACAGGAGAACGAGCAGCCAATACCAACTTATGGGCATGAAACATTTCACCAGCCACATTGAAAATAACATCTGAAGCTTCCATATTTTCCAAAAGCATGCCAAAATGTGCTCCCATGTCCGGGTCTGGGACCTGAATTGTATGCAAGCTCGAACACTCTATTGTAGAGCGCACAACTCCAACAGTGCAATTAATCTTCAAGCAGTCATCCTTCAAATAATCTGAAGTCTCAAGCAATGCTCGTCTAAAAAACCGTTTGTATCCCCTATTAGCACACAGATAAACTACTTCAGGAAAAGTCTTGAGTTGCAGCATAAAAGATTATAGCAAAAATAATATAAAAGTTTGCTCAAGAAGGCTAATCAGGATGCTATAAACAAGATTATTCTTCTTTTTTTCAAGTTCCTGTCAAAATGGAAAAGAATCTTTTTCCCATTACAGGTACAAAAACTTCTCTATTTAGCTATAGGGGATCACCAAAGTCTAGTATTTACTTTAAGTTATTCAAAATTTTGTTTTTTACAACAAATATACCAAAGGCATAACAACTGAACTTAAGCTGAGATACAACCCAGATAAGTTATTATTGGTATTTTGAGTAGATATAGGCCACTAATGCTAGTTCTAACATCAAAATCATTGGTCTTTTGTCTAGATTTTTCAATTCTACCAAGACTCTCCCGAAGGTGAGAAATTTGTCTCACTGCAGTTTGAGAAGGTGATGAATACCCACTAATTATCCTTACCCTAATATAAAACTTCCTAACCATAGTAAAAGAACTCATAACAAACATCAGAACATTAGAGATAGTTTAAGCATACCAACAACAATAAAGCCTTAAATACAAAATATCTTGTTTGCATGGATCCTTTGCTACCATTAAAATATGTTCTTAGTCAAGTTTTCATTGATTCCGACGAAGTCTAGGTTTTTTAGACAACATCTTCTAAAACTCAAGTATTTTAGATCTATTCTGTCCTCTTTTAGCACCTACAATCATCATAACATACCTATAAACCGGTCCATTTTTTTAATTCAATCCATCATAATATAGCACCTATGGACCGGTCCATATAAAAATCCACACAGGAATCAGGGCATGCCCAAATCAACTGAGACAACCTAATCTTATTCTATCCATTCCATATGCTACTTGCGCCAACAGTTTGACTCACATTACTAATTTTGTCAATAGTGTATGACGATGGAATCTATCTTTGGATGGTTGAGAAGGATTATGATGAACTGGTGTTATTTGGGCAAAGAATGGGGAAAAGACAGCACATTTTGCTATAGTGAAAATTTAAACAAATGGCATCTTCCACTCTTTTTTTGAGTCACAAGGGTCACATCAAGGATGGTGAAGGAGACAATCACCCCTTGATGAGTAAGAGGAACAGAAATGAGAATACGACAATTTGAAGGATTGCTTCTTTTTTTTTTTATAATGAATTTGGAGGATTGTGTTATTAAGTTTTTTTATTTTATGATTTGGATTTGTGAAATACTCTGGTTCTGACCATTAAGAAAAACATCAATAACTGACTTGAAAAAGATATGATTTTTACATGGGGTTTATCTCTACCAAATACCAATTCAGTAAGTCAGTAACTAGCTTTTGGGCTGTTAATAAGGTCTAGCAAATTCTGATGACTTGATTTAGATATAAAAATAAACAAAGCAATATTCATTTAATGGATTCTATTGCATATGCAAACCCAAACTGATTTACTTTCTCTAAAAGGAACAACTATATTTAGTTTAATTCTTCATTTGTCATGCCTATGGAAGTAAATTGGATACGAGCAAACACTATGCTCAACAAAACTAGCTAAATTACCACATGCAGCCGCTAGACTTCAAGGTATATGGCCCGTTCTCAAGACGCCGATTGAAATGGCTATGAACCTCATGGTTTCCTTTACCACTCTGATCAACAAGAGTCAACTCAAACAAAGCCCTAACATCCGGTCCTTCACTAGCCAACGCAATGAACGCAGACACATGCATCGAATCTTCGGGATTCTTTCCATCAGGATAGAAGTAAATCGCCCACTGATGACCTCCGACGGTGAAAGAATCGCTGGAAATGGATTTTCCGACACCCATCCCTTTAATCAACGAATAACCCTGGATCATGAAACGGTGTGACCCGTTAACCGTATCAGTCACAAAACGGGAGCTTGTCGGCGGAACTAACTCGCCGATGGTGATCTCATCGGGAACGTGAGTGATTGTTGGTACGTCTGACATTGCGAATTCTCCCTACACTCTAGAGCTTGATAAAAGGGGAATTCGTGGATTTTTTTAGGGTTAAACACAGAAATTAAAGAAGAAGAAACAATGGATTTGTAAGATTTTTCTTTGAATTTCAAATCTTTTTGGGGAGAATTTTTCTGTCCAAAAATGGAGGAGCTGAGAATTTTATTTTTTTTAGTTCTAAGAACTTATAAATCTCAATTGAGAATTGGTACTTATAAGAATCTTGTTAAAAAATGAGTTAGAAGGCTGACCCACCCACCCCAAAAAAGAAATTAGAGCCAATTAATATTTTTTAAACTATAATAGTATAACATAACTTATTGTCGTAAAAAAAATAGTATAACATAGCTTATGTTTTACAAAGCAAAATTTCTACACATTATACGGTTAAAGACAAAAGTTCAGTTAATAATCACAAATTATGTCTTATAAGATCCAGGTCCAACTCACGTCTGTTTACAATTCTCAAATTCCACTTCTATGGGAGCTACACCCTTTCTCAAACCTATCGAGCTCTTTCCAAACCTTCATCTCTCCTCAATGAAGTTATTGAAGTGATATAATTTAGATCCTGCTGTACTTTTGTTGATGAAGGCATAAGTTTAGTTTCAAACCCATAAAGTTATGCCTTGAGAGACAATTTTGTCGGATAAGACAAAAGTTCTCTAAACTTGTACAAAATTAGACATTTTTTGTATCAATTTATATGACACCCTTTTCTTTTTAATCCGTCTCAAAGAGAATGTCATACTTGCTTATTTGGCAACTATTTAATTGCATCGTTTCCATTTTATTCTTATTGGATCCCACTTAACATTTTATTGGGAAGAAAAATCAATTAAAAGTAGGGTAAACAACACAAATCCCACTAGCTTAGTACCTACTTGTCTCCCCTCCCTTCAGTTTGCATAATTATGAATCCTACCCTATTTTTCAGCTCGGATACATACATCTGTCGCGTCCAAATACATGTAGCAATAAGGGGGGATCACCAAAGTTCAGTATTTTCTTTATGTTATTCAAAATTTTGTTTTTACACCAAAAATACAAAAGGAATTGAACTTTAGCTGAGATACACAACCCAGATAAGTTATTATTGGTACTTTGGGTTGATACAGTCCACTAATGCTAGTTCTAGGTTTTTCAATTCTACCAATACTCTCCCAAAGGTGAGAAATCTGTCTCACTACAATGAGGTACTCTACCACTACCACTTGAGCTTCACATATACAATATATTTGAGTATGTATATGTATTTTATGAAGTTTATTTGAGATCATATGGAAGATTGGATGACCCCTAGATTATGGGTTGGTAATGGCGGTAGATTGATGGTTTGAGAAGATGATGAATAATACCCACTAATTATCCTTACTCTAATATAAAACTCCCTAACCATGCTAAAAGAACTCGTAACAAACATCAGAGATAGTTTAAGTATACCAACAACAATTAAGCCTCAAATACAAATTTTCTAGTAATTAAGATCTATTTGGTCTCTTTTAACACCTTCATTCATCATGATATCACACCTATAAACCGGTCCATTTTTTAATTCAATCCATCATAACATAGCACCTATGGACCAGTCCATATAAAAATCCACACAGGAATCAAGACATGCCCAAATAATCTGAGACAATCTAATCTTATTCTACCCACTCGATACTCTATATGCTACTTGCGCCCAACAACTTGACTCACATTTCTAATTTTGTCAAATATTGTATGACGATGGAATCTATCATTAGAAAGTTGAGAAGAATCATGATGAGCTGGCGTTATTAATGGAGCAACGACGGTTATCACTTTTTGCTATAGTGCAAATAATATAACAAACGTATGGCATCTTCTACTCTCATTCTTTGAGTTACACGGGTCACACCAAGGATGGTGAAGGAGACAATAACCAATTGGTGAGTAAGAGGAACAGAAACGAGAATACGACAATTAGGAGGATTATATTATTACGTCTTTTTATGATTTGGATTATGAAATACTCTGGTTCGGACCATTAATAAAAACAACAATAACTGACTTGAAAAAGATATGATTTTTACATGGGGTTTATCTCTACCTGATACCAACTAACTAGCTTTTGGGCTGTTAATAAGGTCTAGCAAATTCTGATGACTTGATTTAGATATAAAAACAAACAGAACTATATTCATTCAATAGATTCTATTATGCATATGCAAACCCAAACTAATTTACTTTCTCGAAAACAAACAACTAAATAGTTTAATTCATCATTTGTCATGTCTATGGAAGTAAATTGGATACAAGCAAAACACAACGATCAACAAAACTAGTTAAATTACCACATGCTGCCGCGATACTTCAAGGTATACGGTCCGCTCTCAAGAGACCGATCGAAATGGCTATGAACCTTATGTTTCCCTTTACCACTCTGATCAATCAGAGTCAACTCAAACAAAGCCCTAACATCCGTTCCTTCACTAGCCAACGCAATAAACACAGACACATACGCCGAATTATCCTCCGGATTCTTTCCATCAGGATAAAAGTAAATCGCCCACTGATGACCTCCGACGGTGAAAGTATCACTTGCGATGTGTTTTCCGACACCCATCCCTTTAGCCAATGAATAACCAGAGATCACGAAACGGTGCGACCCGTTAACCGTATCAGTTACAGAACGAGAACTTGTCGGCGGTGCTAACTCGCCGACGGCGATCCTATCGGAAACATGAGTGATTGTTGGTAACTCTGACATTGCGAATTCAACAAACTATATAGTTCGATAAAAAGGGGAAATTCATAGATTTTTTAGGGTTAAACACAGAATTGAAGATGAAGAAACAATGGATTTGTAAGATTTTTTCTATGAATTTCAAATCTCTTTTTGGGAGAACTTTTCTGTACAAAAATGGAAAAACTGAGATTTTTTTATTTTCTTAGTTCTAAGAACTTTTATATAAATCTTAAATTGAGAATTTATGAATCATTGCAACTTATAAGAATGGAGTTAAAAGAAATGAGTTATAATGGTGACCCACCCCCCTCCCACCCACGCACCCCACCCAAAAAAAATTACACAATTTTTTTTATATATAATATGACAGAAAGTTATGTTTTACGAAGCAAAATTTATATGGATTATACAATTGGAAGAGGTGTAAGTTCAGTTCATAATTCATAAGTTATGTTTTACTGAGATAGAGTAAATTAGTTCATGGTGAACTTACGTTGATGAAGGCGTAGGCTTAGTTTTAAAACATATAAAGTTATGTTTTAAGAGATATTTTTGTCGGATAAGATTAAACAAATGATGTAGAAGTGAAAATTTACGATGAGAATGATGGAAAGCATGCATGGAGTTTTTATCTAAGAAGTGGGTATATGGAATAGCAGATTGAATGACACGTGTAGATGCACTTGGAAGGACGAGAGTACATCTGGCTAAAACAGGTATCGAGTCTCAAGATGCGTTAGGTTCTAGCTGTTTTTACTATGAAGAATGCAAAACTAGATATTCTCTTTCTCTCAATTTATGTGCACCCTTTCGCTTTTGGTATGTCTCAAAAGAATATCATTTTTTTTTATCTGGCAATTATTTAATGACATCATTTTCATTTACTCTTATCGGCTTTTATGGTGAACCCTACCTCACCCCATCCCATCCAAAAAATAATAATTTATACCTAATATATATATATATTTTTTGTTATATAATATAACGTAAAGTTGTGTTTTACAAAATAAAATTTCTACAAATTATATAGTTAGAGAGGCATTTGTTCAGTTCATCACTCATAAGTTATCTTTGTTACGATATAGTAATTTAGTTCCGGTTGAACTTATGTTGATGAAGGTAAAGGTTTTGTTTTAAAATATATAAAGTTATGTCTTAAAAGATAACTTTTGTCGGATAAGATAAAACTGAAGACGCAGAGGTGATTGCTGAGGATATATGATGAGAATAATGTAAAGTAATTATGGTGTTTTTCTATCAAAAGTATAAAAGTCATAGGGCATGTATAGATGCACTGGGAAGGACGAGAGTACCCCTGTCTTAAGACACGTCTGCTTTTAGCTGTTTATACTAAAAAGAAAGCAAAATTGGATATTTTGTGTCACAATTTATGTGTCACCTTTTCATTTTTGATCTGTCTCGAAAAAAATTATTTATCAATTTGACCACTATTTAATAGCGTCATTCTTATTTTATTCTTATCGAATTTCACGGTGACCTCCACCCCACCCCATTCCCCCAAAAAAAAAACTTCACCCAAGTTTTATATTTTTGTTATATTATACATAAAATTATGTTTTACGAAATAAATTTCTACGGATTATATAATTGGAGAGGCATAAGTTCACTTTATAACTCATAAAGTATAATAATTTAGTTCGTGCTGAACTTGTGTTAAGATATAAAGTTAAGTCTTTAGAGATAACTTTTATCGAATAAGATAAAATAAACTATAAAGAAGTGAAAAAATATGATGAGAATAATATAAAACATTCATGAAGTTCTTATCTGAGAAGTGGGTATATATAATAACAGGCTAGAGGGCATGTGTAATTGCACTTTTCATAAGTATCCCTGACTAAAGCAGACATTTCGTTCAAGACATGTTTGTTTCTAGATATCTCAATTTATGTACCCTTTTGTTTTTGTTTTGATGATGTATAATTAATGTATATTCACTAACTTATTTGAATATATATTATAAATTTAGTATATATCCAACCAAGATACACTAAGTATACACTCCAAATACAACAACTATATATTATAAAATGCATATTCAGTGTTATACATTTTGGAGGATATACTTATGTTATTAAACTTGAATGAAATGTATATAAAAGTCAAATTTATAACTCAAATGAAAAACAAAAAAAAATACTCCAATTATATTGGTCGAGGTTACATGACTTTTTGTTTTTTCCCTTCTTTTTTTTTTTTAAAATATTTATTTTAAAAGATCAATAATAATGCTTTTTATATCTGCACAAAATGCGGACAAATTCACTAGTTTTATTTTACTATACATAGAAAATTGTTCAGTAATATACGATTGTTCTTTTGCGATCAATAACAACTTAAGAACTACATTTTCTCCAAAATTAGTAACTAATGCTCATATGTTTGCATAAAGTACGGACGAAAATAACTATCACACTATATCGATATATATTAATTTCAAGATACATTCAAAGTCCTCAATTGATTGTAACAATATAACTTGTGCCACAAAGAAACAAAAGGCACAAAATAGTTGTTATAACAATATGATTCCCAACAAGAACATAGGTATACTACCCATAACTATTGTAATTGCATTTTCAACTTCAAAAAAAGATGTCTAGCATCGTCAATTTTTGGTTAGAGAATTAAAGCAATTAATTAAATAACATTTTTTATTTGGATGATGAACGTTCTTTTTAGTTATGTTTATTCTCTTATAATTTTATTATGAATTCAAGTTTTCATTAAAATTATCATTCTACTTGTGTAAGATTTTGAATGATCATTATATTACAATTGATTAATTTATCTAAATTATAATGACACTTACACCTCAATTCAGTAGGCGAAACAAATCTCGTTAACATTGTTTTCCATCGTTAAGAAGCAACAATGAAATATTTAAATCAATCGAAGTCATAATAGCGTAAATCAAAATGTCTTAAATGGGGAAATACAAGAAAAAATTTAAGAACTGACGATGTGAGTCAAGAGCATCTAATATAGAAATAATTCAATAGATTCAAACTAAATACATTATCGGGATAAAATATGGATAGAAATGTATCATCGAGAAACTCTTTAGGAGTCCAGCAGCCCATTCCTTCAATTGGGCCACTAGGCACACTATGTACTTGGAGAAAGCAGGCCAGATATAAGCCCACCAGGCCTTTACCTTTATGGGAAAGCCCAATATTCCACCATATTGTTGCTCCCACTTGAGTTATAACCCCATATTACTGAGCTCTCGGTTGATTGGGTACGTGAACTTTCAACATATTGATAGGGATTCGATTCTCTATCTTTTCATCCCTTTTCATTTTCCCTTTCGCTACCTCAAATCATCTATACCTAACTATCATTATCTATATATTCTATATCTATATATATATATATATATATATATATATATATATATCTATCTATATATGTCTATATTGCCTTAAAAGCATGATCCTCTTAATTTAAATGTTAAATTACTATAGTTGAGAGTATTATAGTAATGGGTTATGACTTTTTCAAAGGTTCGAGACTTTTCTAGAGGATTGTGACTTTTCTAAAGGGTTGTGACTATTCTAAGGAGTTGTGACTTTTCTGAAAGGTTGCGACTTTTCTGATAAGGCACAATAAACACTCGTTTATACGACCCTTTATTGACAATAAACATAGGGGCTTCCTCTCATTTTTAAACTACAATTTTTTTTTACTGTTTTCTACTCTTTTTCTTCTTCTTAAAAAACTCAAGTATGATTTGCAGTCATTGAGTGAGTTTGAGGTTCAACGGAATTTGAGGTACCACTATTCTTCTTTGATATACACGTGAAGGAACATTTTGACACGATTGATTGGTCTTAAATATATCATAAATACATACTTTAATATATACGTGCAATGTACATATCTAGAAACTAGTTTATAAATAAAAGTAGATCCACTTCCGTGATTGGAAGGTCTAAGGTGAGCACTATATCAATGCACCACATCAACTTCCGTGTTTCAAGGTGCTTAGTGAAATATATGATCCTTATTCAGGTATAATTATAATATTTTTTCTGAAAAATTATCAAGTGCACGTACAACTTATTCTTTCACATGGTGCACTTTTCCTCGACTTAGGAAAAATATGTCAAAATTTTAAATATATTAAACAAATACAATAATATAAAAATCACATTGAAATTAATGAACTAGAAAATCGTAGCAACAATTAGTTGTCATTTTTCTTATTTTATTCCTTGCCCTATTTTAGTTTATTTTTTGTTTTATGATATGGAATGATGAAAGAGACGACACCCTTTGATTTTATGTGTTGATGAAATCGTATTATAAGAGAGAAAAATGATATAAAATATTCATAAAAGTGAGAAAAAAAACAATGTTTTGTATTTTATTTTTTAAAAAAAAAAATTAGTTTTGTTTTATTGGTGTGGACTGTTGTGTCACATGTAAACAGAATACCCTATGGCCTATGGCATGAAATCCCAAACCAATCACATGAAACCTTATTATACTCTCACGTGCTTCTTACTCTTCTTTCCTTTTGATTTCTGGCTCGATGATCGATGATCGATATTTATTTTGAGATTCGATTAATTCAAAATGTTTTGAAAGTCTTATTTTGGGATAAAGGTAATTCAAATGTCTCAAATGTTTTGGATCAATGTCCCAGAAGCAAGAAGTGAGGAGTATGTACGTGTTTTCTATGAGAATATCGAAAAAAATCTAATTCAGCTTCACATGAGATAGCCAAAATACAATGTGTTAACAAGATTTTTCCATGCTAACAATAATTTCTTTAATCATTGTAAAATTAAATAATTTGAAAATAAACTCAAAATAATGTTATATACATATGAAGTGTGGTAAATTGTCTCATATTAAAACTATGTTACGTTGTAACACATGATACATAAGCTCGATAAAAAATAGACGATTGTATTCTATCGAACTTATGTTACATGTGCTATTACGTAATCTTTTTTTAAGAAAAAAAATTTAAAGTCATTACATAAAAACAAATAATAATTATTAAACTTATTCAAATCGAGAAAATGAATGCAAACAAACAAATAAGTCAATAAAATTAGCTAAACGCATTGGAAAAAAACAAATAAGGCAAGACATTATTACTCTTTTCAAAGCATCCAAGAAGAACAATACAAAATTTAATATAATCTATAACAAAATTTGAACTACTTAATTATGTAATTATATAAATTAATAACTTCCATAAGTCAAGCTTGAATTATTGACTAGATAAAAAATCAGATTCACATTGTATTAAAATTTGCAATATATAGTGATCATATTTAATCGAACAAAAAAGGGTCAAATTTGTCTTGATCTATTGAATTTCGTATAAAATTATTCATCGTTCACTTTTAAATCAGAAATATTATTAATAGAAAATTGAGAACATTTTTATATAAAAAATCTAATAAGTTAAAGATATTTTAAATCTTTTTTTGAATAATAAAAGATATTTAACAAATAATTAGTGACTTTTTGTAATATTTAGACGAAATTTTGACTGATCTTTTAATAATTTTAATATAAGTTAATAAATACTCTTAAATTAACATCCTAGTTATATTACTTAATACTTCAATAAAGTAGATAACTAAGTACTAAAGTACTTTACAAGAAAAGAGAGAATCTATAGCACCTTTAATTCCTAATATTGCGGCAAAAGAAAAACCATTTATGAGGATTTAATGAATGGTTTAGTAGTTATTGATTACTTAGTATTTAGTATACGTATCCGTGCGATACACGATATATCACGAATATTATAAAAAGTAGTCATATTTTAACTTATTACTCATTAAGCATTAATGAAAAAGGCTTTGTAATTTGACTAATTTATCCTTCATATATTAATTTTCGTATAACTTATACTAAACGATAGATATGAAATTCAATTTATAAGGGTAAAATTACCATTCTTATTTCAATTTTTAGATGAGAAAATTCTCTATTTTCAATAACCTAATCAATTTTAGAATATTATTATGAACGGTAAGTATCCTTTCATTCTTAGAAGAAGTGTCAAATTTCAATTTTAAGAATAAAAATCATCTTTGATAAGAAGTGTTTTATCATCCAATCAGAATTTTCTAATTTGTATTCAGATTAGTCGAGTCTCAAAATTGATATTGTCACCGAATCAAAAACCAAAATAAATAAATAATATATATGAAAAAAAGTGGATTAAGCATTAGTTTGTTGTACCTTATTCTGTATGGAATCATTTGGTGTGAAGAATAATATATAATAGTTTAAAATAAAACGTAGGATTATTTCATTTCATGTTTGGTTGGAGGTATTGAATAGTCCTTTAATTATTTATCCCATAATTATTGTCATAGTAATGAAATAAATTAACATGATGAAATAACTTGTTTCTAACCAAACAACCCTTAATATTTATACCAAAAAAAGAAAGAACAAAATAACATTTGATGCACGCAATATCTCGCGTTCATGCTGAACGTAAGAAAAAAGGGATGTAATATACTAACAATCGACCATAATATAGTGATTACTTCCAAAACTCTTACGAGATAACTTTATTGTTATTCCAAGACCTCGCCATCAATATTTGTACAAACCAATGAACCATATCCAAAATAACAATTGGATTTTTTCCTTTTTCACCATAGATTCATGTGAAGGGACCTACTGTGATTGGAAGAAAAGCTCAGCCCCCTCTCCCACCACCCCTCATATACCTTTCACTGAGCTCTCATCAAATCTTCAAAAACCTGAAGAAAGTTTTGATTTTTTTCATCTTTCATTGATGTCTGATAGCTGCAATTCTCGTCATTTTTCATGGCTGATGAAATCTTGTTTCCCCAATAACCAACACCCACCACCCCACCATCCTACCCCCATCGGAACCGCCACCATTTTACCCACCGGAACCACCATTGCTGAACTCCCAGATGACCTTCTTTTTGAATGTCTATCAAGGGTTACTCATTCTTCACTTCCTTCTTTGCCTTTAGTCTGTTGTCGTTGGTCTCTGCTTCTTGATTCCCCCACTTTTCATCTTCTCCGGCACCGGCATAACCTTTTACGGCTTACCCTTTTCGCTGTTTCAGTTTCTGATGGAGCCCTTTGCACAGCTAGTTACAGATTGAACAATGATTGTTCATGGAAGATTTGTTCTTTTACACCGGCGAATGACCCTGTTTTCGAACATGGGTGTTTTTATTCTTTGTTCTCGCATTCTCGTTTATCGGTTATTGGACGGAAAATCTACGTTATTGGACGGACGGCGATGCTCCGGTGTGATACCTGGACTGGTTTAGTAGTTCCCAGACAAGGACCGGTTTTCCCAAGGAAGAAATTTGCTGCGGCGGTTGTGGGTGGGAAAATCTACGTCGCCGGAGGTTGTGCGAGAGCTGCGGCGGTGGAGGAGTATGACCCAACGAGTAATACATGGAGTGTGGTGGCAAAAGCTCCAAGGAAGAGGTATGGGTGCGTTGGGGCTTCAGTCGACGGCGTATTTTACGTCATCGGAGGACTGAAGCTCGGAGGCGCGTCGGGAAATGAAATGCTGGTGGCGCGTGGAAGCCGTGCATCTGATGCAGCTCATGTTTACGCTAGCTCAATGGATTTATATGATACTGTTAACGGGGTTTGGTTAAAAACCCGATCCGTTCCCGGCGGCGGCTGTGTTGTCGCGGCATGTGCGACCGCCGGAGAAATCTATGTACTTTCCAGTCACGCAGTGGAGCTTTCGTTCTGGAAGTTTAATGGGTCACGAAAAAGCACCGGATTCGG
>JAJOOS010002981.1:0-28548 GCA_029582725.1 Solanum chiquidenum | reverse complement strand
TTTTACATATGATATGTGCATGATATAAATTTCTTCTAGTATACCATGTATTTTATAGTATAAATATATTTTCTGACAAGAAAACATTATTGTTATTTTTGGCTATATATTTATGAATAAATATGCATGGTAGAAATTTATTATATTTCATAAGAAATTTTTCTAATTACATATAATCTTTATATATAATATATTCACGGTATAATATTTTTATATCTAAAATATATACCATGTATTTTTACCGTATATATATACTTTTATGAAAAAGTCGAATTATTGTTACTTTTTGGTATAATATTTATGGAATAAGTATTCATGATATAATGTTATTTTTTGCCTTTGGGTATATATTTATGGAATAAATAAGCATGGTATAAATTTATTATGTAGAGTAGTATTTGGTAAGAAATATTTCTAAATTGTTATTTGTAATATATTCACGGTATCATATTTTTATATCTACAATGTATTTTTACCGTATAAATATACTTTTATGAAAAAGTCGCATTACTATTACTTTTTGGTCTAATATTTATTGAATAAGTATTCATAGTATAAATTATTCCATTGAAACTATTTTTTTCTATATAAAAAAGAGATTTTTATTAGAAAACTTACATAAATATACTATATTTTATTACATATAAATATATAGGACTATTTATGCATGGTACTAACATTATAAATTAGTCGGTCCACTTCAAATGGGCTTTCAGCCCATTCTTCAATAAATAAATATACAAAAAGGAAAAAATACAAATTGATGTTCAAGTAAGAAACAGGAGTAAGAGAAACCGGTGACTTTGCAGTGAAAGGTGATAACTGTTCTTCTTTTCTCTGGAATTTACTCTATCAAAACTTTCTCCGCAGGTGTTATCTTCAATTCCTTATCATTTTGATGTATCTAAGTTAGTTTTAGAGTTGTTGAAAGACTTGATTGATGAATGTCTGCTAGTTGTTTGACGAAATGCCTCAATGAATACCAATTTTTAAAAAAATAAAAAAGTAGGTTTTTTTCTATTTAGGCGTGATGAAGAACACTAATAAAATAATGGGTCACGAATTTTCTTGATAGAAATGCGTCCTAATTCTTGGAATGATGTAAATATGGATGGAGAACAATTGGTAGGCTTTAGGTGGGCAGCCAATGAGTATTGGATTGCCCATGAAGACCCTACTAATATTGAAATTCTCATTTATTCCTGACTAAAAAAAACCGAGTTTGTTTGATAGAAAATCACGAAATCGAAATTTTAAGTTCTAATACTAATCAATCACAACCCAACTGTGCTTGATTCACAACCCAACTTAAATTTGCATTGTTAGTCGATTTGGACTTTATCTTGAAATTTTTGGATGGAAAACAGTCTTAATGGAATTAGTTGCATCATTAATAAGCAAGAGTGTATTTGGGATGGAGGAAGTATGTTCTATTTGTGTGTTGCATTCAGAAACCCAACTTCTCTATTTTGTGGGATTGTACTAGAACTAATGCACCACTACTCTGTCTTATTGATTAAAGGTCTCTTTTTTATGGGAGTATGCTGAAACTAGTTTCTGAAATGTCGTGCGCTCGAGGAGGTCAGAAGTTGAGGCCTTTTCTATGTGCGCAAGTTAGTGGCTTTCATACTTCAAAGGTAAAATGATTTGTGTTGATGCTACTACTTCATGCAGCCTTTCTATTTTCATATGTGCATACATAGCTTTGGCAGGAAAGAGAGCGAATGTTCTTGCTTCTGTCTTGTTGACTTGTATGGTTTTCCAATAGGACATGGCTATTTAGATCTTAGCTAAACCACTTGTTACTTCTGAGGTTTCTTGTTTGTTTTATCCAGTGGTGTGTTTATCTATTTTTCAAACAAAGACGGTCTTTATGTAAAAGTAAAACAAATGCAGAAGAGTGCTCATTAACTTCCATACAAATGACTCTCGGGTAAGAGGACTGGTGAATATTATGGTAGGATTGCCACACATTACATGGGAATCAGTATGATCTTCTTGTTTCCATATAAGGCTTGTTGGAATGAACTCTATCATTTCAGAGTGTCAGTTTCATATTGAGATAAAGGCTCAAGTGAGTCTAGTTAATTGTTCTCTAGAGAGTCTACACTCTTAACAAAGTAACTTTCACTGGCATTGCTTCTTCTTCCATCCCAAGTTTGTTTATCATGTTTTGCCAGTTGCATATAATTAGAGATTGAATTAATTTGAATAGTTTTAGATATTAGAGTTATGTACAGATGTGTTTGAGAAATTGTTGGACTATGTAAAAGTGGAGTAATTGTTGTGAAGAACTCACATCAAGGCAAAAGCGATATGACCGAGCAGTAGTTAGATCTTCATTAAGTCATATTTAAACGAAAAGTTGTTCTATATAGTGTCAAGTAACTGGGAAGGTACTCTGTGATGATAGAATCATGTAACTATGAAAAGGTGAAGCTCCAAATGGTAGGTTCTTGAGAATGTTGGCCGTTTCTAAAATGTGAAGAATATTTTGTTATTTCTTAGTTGCAATGCATTTTAAAATCTAGTGAAATAATCATACCTTGTGGACATAAAGCATTTTGAAGCAACCACCATTTTGTTGAAATGAACTCTTTATTGTTGGTTTCGCTTAGTTGAGGAATCAGTTGGTTCTCCTCTGTTGTGAGGATGCTAATATATAAAAATGCTTGTATTATGTATATATGTGATTGCTTAATTGACAAAAACAAGCCAATAAAGAAGAAACTATACATTTTTAGTGTTATTAGTATGTGATGTCATACAAGGTTGTAGTGAATTGATGTGCAGGCAAGATGAATGGATGAATTTGGGATTTAGAGAAACTAGCTCTGATAAAAACTGCTGACCTTATGTCTCTTTACTGTGCTGCTGTTATCTTTTTACCTTTGCTTTTGTATAATTAATTAATAAAGAAGACATGCGCTGCAGCTTCACGAAGAAGATAAGTTTGGATTGTGTTTGAGGGAAGAGATTGTAGAATCATAGTACAGATCCTTTAAGCTTTTAGATTGGATATTCACCAAATCTAAAACAAACCAAATACATTAAAGTTTTGAATCCCACATTCATTTTCTGGCTCAGAATGGGAGCTCGGAGTGATTCCCGTCCTTCACTTAAAAAATAAGGAATGACTATTTTATCCAGGAAAAGAATGATAAGGAGTGGCTTGTGAGAAAGAGAGAAGTGAAACACTGTTGACTCCATATTTGCAGCACTTGATGTCAGCCCTGCTTACAGGTTTGTATACTTGTGGTTTCCTTGCCACAGTGGTGTGGTTGTTCTTATATTAGAAAAAATGTGGCCTTCTTCCTCCTTTGTTTGAATGTATGGGCTTGTTGTAATACCAAACACTGTTCCCCTTTGTTCCGTGCATTTGAGGAATAAGAGATATGATAAAAGGAGAAAAAATTGCATTCAAGTATCACTGTGTGGTGCTTCGGTGTGCTAGCACATGATGTGTAAGTACATTTTAGAGTGATTGCTTTGCTTTTGTCTTTGTAGCACTGATGTACTGATAAAATGTTACTAATTCATTAGCAAGTGTTAAATGATATGCAAGCTCCACTTCATCTATGAAAATATGTGGTTCCACACACATAATTACTTGCATTTATGTTTTCTACGCATTGCGCTTGACATATGTGTGATGAACAAACAAACTTTATCTGCACTTGGTTTTATAGCTTATTATAGAGATGGACCTGTATATTTTTGAAATAGTGTCCCCTGAATAAGTTTGTTGCTTCGTTTGGCAGCCTGGTTTAGCACCTAGAAGCTTTTTCGGGGTGGAAGATTTCGTTGATGATGACAATAGCCGTCCATATACTTATCAGAAGGGGAAAAAATCGAAGAACCCAAACAAGCATGTTTCTTTCAAGCAACGGACTGTAGCTTACATGGAACCGTTCACACTTGATGTTTTCATATCAAAGCGCTTTGTTTCAGCCTCAATCACCCATAGAGTTACATGCAAACAGGTTGCAGTAGCTGGTACAAACTCCAAAGATATCAAGGCAGTGCTCAAATCACGAAGTGATATTCCTGCATGCTTGTCTGTCGGACAGATATTGTCCGACAGGGCAAGAGAGGCTGATGTATACACTGCTTCTTATACACCTAGGGATAGGGACAAATTCGAAGGGAAAATTAGAGCAGTTGTTCAGTCCCTCATTGATAATGGTATCGACATCAAAGTTTATCTTGACTGAAAAAAGGTACTATGTCTACCTACCCGTTGTATCCAAATATATTAAATCATCTTAAAGTAATGAACCCTTATTGCAGTCTACTTAGTATTTCTTATAGTCTGAGATTGTCATAAGCCCCTCTTTGTGGAGAAGGCTGGCTTACTCACTTTTTTCTGATTGATTGATCGGCCTATCCCATCTTTACTAGAGAAAACCAAGCAGTCGTGAAGCCTTGACCTGGATTGGATATATGTATGCCCTAACATAGAGTTGAGGAACCTATAATACTGGCTTTGGATGCTCCAATCTTGCTGCGTATACCTGGACAGTTTAATTGTACGTTTCCATCTTCTGTTCCGCTGTCATCATCAGAAGCTCCAAGGACCAACACAGCTAGAAAGCAACATCAGGGGCTCACTAGTGCATCCTCCATATACATAACTACCAATACAACTGTACAACTTGTTCTACGACTGTTGAACTCGTTTTGGAGGGGGATGAGGTGTAGGTTTACACATTTCTGTTTCTTTTATTGACAAAAAATGTTACTTTAGGTTATAAGTATCATGTAAAGATTGTGAGAAAGAATGTAAATTTAATTAGGAAGAATGGATTGCACACTCTATAGCACTTGACTCGTGCTTATAATCAAACTGAGCCCATTTTTTCAGATCTTACTCTGTTTACCCCTTTTTGTATGTAATTTGAACATAGGATAATTGGCAATAATTTTTTAATTTGTGATTATGATTTTCATTCCTAATGCTTAGAAACTAGTTAAGAGTTGATATTCATTTTTATCATCATAGGTTTAAACATTTTTGGCTGAATTAAAGTGAAATTTAAAACTCTATTGTTTGAGTTTCCAAAAGCTTGTACACCCATAAATGAGTTTTGTCATTGTTGAAATTTTTGACTAATTGATAATTGGGGTTTGTCAGAATGTTGTTTTGAAATCGTGGTTAAAATTCGAAGCTATTCAATGAAGATTTGAGCTATTTTATGATGTTTTCGTGGGTTCAAGTTCCTAGGAGACAAAATAAGTGTTTTTGTATGACAACGTAAAAGTGTGTATAAACACTTCTTATACACTTTCATATAAGGTTGACACAGAGTTTACATTAAGTGTATAGTATTATAAACTGAATGACTATGTGACGTAATATTTTATGTTAAGACTATATTTTTAAAAAGTTCCAAGAAAATATGAGTGTTCATGAAAGCTAAAGATGAAGTTGTCACAATTTCACAACCATAATAGTTAGTATATACTAATAACATCTATAATGTCTTTGAAATTCTATCCCAACTACTACTATAGCATTCTAATTTTATTTCTAAGCAAATGATGTTGTGACGACTCTTACCTTTCTTAGTCGTGAACTAAATTCACCTAGAAATTTATTTTATATATAAATAAAGTGAAAATATTACTAGGAGTTTATGACCAATCAAATTGCATTTATATATATATTGTAAATATAAATTAAGTTCATCGATATAAATGCTATCGTCGATGATGGAAGAAGGATTAAGGACGTCTAGACTGCAGATAAGCTTGGAATGGAAGATGAAAGGTAGTAGAATTCATTCTATTCTAAGAGCAAGGGGCAGCTATACGGGCTTAAAAAAAGGCTGCATAGGTTATAAGTATTACTCCCTCCGTTTTACAAAGAATAACCTGGTTTGACTTGGCATGGAGTTTAAGTAAATAAAGAAGATTTTTGAATCTTGTGGTCCTAAATTAAAGTTATGTCAAATGTACAAAATTGTCCTTTAATCTTGTGGTCTTAAACATGCCACGTGGAAAGCTAAAATTAAAATGTTACCAAAAAAAAGAAAGAGGTCATTCTTTTTGAAACAAACTAAAAAGGAAAGGAGGTCATTCTTTTTTAAACGGAGGGAGTATTTTTTTTAAGAAAAATATAGTATTATTTATAGAAAATATAATTTTTTATACAAGAGGACAAAATTATTAGAAGTTTGATAAATCTATACTACGTATCAAGAAAGATTAAATTAAGTGGCTATAGTAAATTTCATAAAAAGAAATTTAAAATTTTAAGCCTTCATTTGAAATTTGGCTTTAGGCAATTTGAGTCGTCCTGTATTGGAGATTAGAAAGTTGATGAAACAACAAATTATTTGATTGAAAAATACATAAAGGGATGTGTTGTTTTGGTAAACAGTTGGTCCACCTTTGGGGGTTTATCTGGTGGAGTGTGAGTACTTGAAGTTCAAGAATTAAACAAATACATTTAAAATTTATGGTTCGTCATGATATTTCTATAATTATTAAAGTAATTATGTTTGTTGTTTCCAAATATATATATGGTCGGCTACGACACATATGTGGTTAAACTTGACTCGTCTATATAAGGTTCTTAGATGATCTTTTCTGTACCATATGTCTTGTTTTGAAGAACGTCTTTCTCGATCTAAGACATGACAACAATTATGGAAGGTCCCACACGTAACAAGGTCCAACAATGAATCTAACATAAAAGATGGTTATTGTGCCTTAAACGACATGATATAGGCTTTAAAGAGGATTTTCATAAAGGATTGCAGGTAGCCACCTTCTACTCTGACTTGAGACCCTTCCCCAAGCTAGCAAGTTGTCTCAAACAAAAGGAATGTACATAAAGACAAGATAACTTAAGCTTCACAGAAAGAAGAAAAGCTATATATGAATGCGCTTTTTTGAGAAACGGATTAATAAAAAATAATTGTAAATAAAATGGAGCAGAGTGAGTAATTGGATAGATTAGACTAATTATGAGGACCCCCAATTGGATCTTGATGGATATTTTGTCCATTTAATTGGATAGGAATCTGAAGTTGTTGCTGGTCTTGACCTCAAATGGATTCTTCAGTAGACATCCACAAATTTGGTAGGAATATCTTCTTTTGAATATTATAATGTAAATGACAAACAAAAAGATACATTTGCTATTAGTATCTTCGAGATTTTCAAGTTATTTATTTCCCCCACAATATATTCATAAATAAAGAGATCAATAAAATATAACACATGAAAACAACAAATTAGATACATGAGATTGATCGTTATCGATCACATAAATTTTTTTTATTCAAATTCTAACGTGTAAGTCTAGAGGGTAATTAAGAAAATTGTAAAAATATAAAAAAATTATATGGCTCCTGAATCACAGAAGATTGCCTGCTCACAATTTGAAAATTATGATATATACTGCTACAACGTCAATTAACAATAATAATATATAACAACAATAATAATAATACTGGAACTGTGACCAGAACCATGTGCTCTTCCTTAGAAAAAAAATGAAAAATCACTCGGCTATCTACTAACCTTCTACTTTAATATACCTTTTATCTCCATGCTCTCCTATTTATGATTATGTCCTCAGCGAATTGGTGACGTGTCACGTCATGTGTCTAATTATCACCTCTCTCCAAAAAAAAATTGGTCTACCTTTGTTTCTACTTAGACCTATCACTGTTTACATAACCATCTCACCCTCGCTTTCCTCATCTTGTTCAAAGTCAATCCCACCTTAGCACCTTGCGTCATATATTTTCGCTCCTCATTTTATCTCTCTTAATGTATTCACAGAATTCATCTAAGCATCCTTATTTCCATCATATATATATATATATATATATGCGCGCATTAACACTGTAAAAATATTTACACAACTAGCTTATCACTTATAAGATATATATAACTACTAGTAATCTTTGTGATAATCATTAATTGACAATCTGATTATAAAAATAATAACTAACCTACTTTCATATAAAAACATTAGAACTGTCGCATAACTTCATTCTTATGCATGTATGTTGATAGCTTGAAGATTCAACATACTATGCATGCAACTTTTTGTTAAGGCATAAGGCATAATACATAAACATGCATGACCCTTAATTTGGCTTCAGCAGATAACTATGCACTCCAACTTTGAGTGTGCACAAATAGACGCTTAAACTTGTATAAAATTGAACAAGTAGACACACATGTCCTACATGGCATAATACACTTAGGATGCCATGTAGACCACAAAATTGCCATGTAGGGTGCCATATAGGATGAATGTGTCCATTTGTTCAATTTTATACAAGTTTAAGTGCATAATTGTGCACACCCAAAATTAAAGGTCATCGTTGCTAACTGACGCCAAGTTAAGGGTCATATTATATATTATGTCTTTTGTTATTACAACACCTATGCGCAGCTTTATTATTTATTGAAAGAAAAAAGAAAAAACATACATGCATGCAAGAAAGTCAAAAGATATATAATACATAAATGTGTCATTTACTTTGGTCTCGATCATTTTATATTTATGTTTTTCAATTTTGAGCGTGCACAAGTAGATACACGAGTCCTACGTGACATAATACGAGTGGACATGTACAAATTGGAATGTAAGATACCACGTAGGACATGAGTGTCTATTAGTTCAGCTTTATATAAGTTTAAGTTTCTACTTGTACACACCCAAAGTATAACATAATATAAATGTGAGTTGAGGCAGCATATTTATGTATTATGCCCTGATGACATAACTCATAAAACATCACTGAAACATCCACAGCATACATGAAGATCAATTATCATCATATTATAATTATATTACCTTGTAACACCACATTAGGAATTTATTTTACCAATCTTTTATATGAATTCATAAAACTAATAAGCTTAAACTCCTAATAACTTTATTTTCTTGAGTTTACATTATATAGTCACTGTAAATTTATCGTACTATATCATCAAATTATCTTTACTGTTATACCAATTAGCAACTATCTTATTTTGAAATTTACTAATCTCATATTTTAAAGAAGTTTACCTATACATAAATATCACCGACGATGTACATAGCTTAAATACATTTTCCTTATACAAGATCACCCACATATTTCCTCTATTAGTTTAGTACTATGAATGCACTTTGCAACCCAGAGGCAAATAACACATGACGAACGTAACATTACCAAGTGTAAGATATAAATCTAGATAAAATGTCATAAAAAATATATGTAAGGTTAAGGATATAATTAAGCTTTTATTAGAACAAGAAAAGTGACAATTAAAGATGGAAAATATATTCTTGAAATTAAATTGATCATGCTAGAAGTAGGGAAATACCCAAATCTTCACTCAAGAGTGGAACACAATCATCTCTGCAAGCTTTTGTTCTAGACCATCCATGCACATGCATGAAGCATCACTCTCCTGCATACATTATGAAGAAAACTAACATTATGACACTAAATGATCCATACACTAACAAAGTTTTTCCAACCGTGAATCAGTGGAAAATTTATAGAATATGATTTTCCCACTGATCATTTTCTACCATACTAACTCCACTAAGAAAATGCATGGTGAGAAATAGTGGGAAGCTTTCTAATTTTTCTATATAAAACAATTACTATCTGCACAATATCGATTCAGTCAAAATATCAACAGAAATAGTCATTGAACATTTTTCAGTGGGAAATTCAATAGAAAAATAGTGATTTTTTAGTAGTGATATATCTCTCCAACAGTACACTCATGATTATCATTTGTGCTTTCCCCGACTAAGTTGAATTGTGCATCATCCGCGTAATATCAGAGTAGACAAAGGTCTAGAGAGAGTTAAAATCTCACTTCCACCCATTATTTAAAAAGGAATAGCAAAGTTAGTTGACACAAGAGGGTTGATGAATATGCAAGCATGATAACTTATATATATGTTGTTCGATCTATATCTCCGCGAATCTAAGAACTTTTGCTTGCATTGTATTATTTTCAATTGAATTTCCTATATCAAAAAGATATATTGTGTGAATACTAGGGCACAAACAATTTCTTTCTGCATATATATATAAATTGTTGAATTTCCTTGACATGTGAGAGAAATTATAGTCCAGAGTGATTCACAAAAGTATTTTCATCCACAAACATTACACTCGTTTGTGAGGGACGTGTTATATATAAGTGTGATCAATCGAACTGTTTAAATTTTTAATGAGATGGTACAAACATATACCTCAAGTTGAATCCTATGGAGTAATCTTTCATCTACTTTGGTTGAGACACAATTAACAACATTGAGTTGTCTCTTCACTAGCTCATCAAGTACTCTTGAGAGGGGAACCCTTTCATTGATCAAAATCTCCACACCACAATAACATAAGTTTATTGTCACATAATCACCAAAATGTTTATCCTCTTTGGAAGAACACAAGGCCAAATCTTCAAGTTTTTTTCTCTTTATTTCAAGTTCTTTGATATTTTTCTCTAAGTTTTTGATATAATTCACTGCTTCTTGCATGTCATCTGGTAATGAACGCTTTCCCTAATAAAAATTATAACATAAAAAAATAAAATAAAATTGTCTTAATTAGCTCAACACGTGACCTAGTTATAATTAGGTTTTATGCAATATTTATGGAAAATTAAAATTAAGGAAAGTATATATAGGTAATTAAATTCACCTTGATAGATTCATAAGGAAGATGTGATCTAAGAGTAGCATAAAGATTAGACATTTCTTGCCTTCTATGCCTTTCAACATCTCTATGCAAAACTCTCTTCTGAACCGAATTCTTTCTGGTTAAAGAATCTCTTTCTTTATGATCACTTATCGATCGTTTCCTTTTATAATTAGGATCATTTGTGGCAAGATCTTGATGATGTGGTTGGCATGGAGTAGAGGGAATCTGAATCAATTGTTGTTGATCATGATCTTTGATTTTCTTGGAAGAGAAGATCTCTGAAAGACAGTCCATGACAACAAATCTGATTTTATTTTTTTTAATTGTTTGATTTGTTAGAATATAACATTATTGGCAATCTCTTTACAAAAAGTAGAAGATATGTTGGTTAGGGTTTTGGGGGTCTTGTATATTGGAGTTATGTATTATAAACATAATTGATATTTTTTTTGTACTAGTACAAGGATAAAGAAAGTGACCCCTTCAATCTTCATTTTCAATTAGATTTTGTTTCAGATACTCACTTTTTTTTATTTCACACTTGGAGAATAAGGGGCTTGATTTTCCTCTATTAAACAATTCAATCTTCATTAATAAGCTTTCTTTATTTGAGGAACCACCTAATTATGTTCCAAAATCAAATTCCTAGGCAGGCTCTACTTTTATTCATACAACAACAATTCAGTGTAATCTCACAAGTAGAGTTTTAAAAGCTAGAATGAAGTGTACGCAAACTTTATCCTTATTATCTGTGGAGAGGTGTATGTGAAGACCCTCAGCTTAATAAAAATGTTTTTAATAAAGATTTGAAACGTACAAAATTAAATAAGATGTGATGAAAATATCAAAGGAACAAAATATCATGATAGCAAAAATAATAAAGGTCATATTTGGTTGAATAATTGTGCATATTCTCCTTATATGTAGATTATGTGTATTAACATGTTGTTTGGGTAATTTTATCTTGTGAGCGGTTACATACCTTATTTGTTGACTATTTATGAGCAGTACTAGTTGAAAACAAGTATTTTTAAAGGTCATTAATCCTTGTCACTATTTTTTTGGGATACATGTTGGGTATACATTTTTGGTTTTACGTACATGTCATTCTTTTATATTCCATTTGTTAGGCGGATCTTGATTCGAATATCAAGCCTGCGACCATGCTAGTAGCAATTGACATGAAGATTAATTTCAAAGTGAGTTACTTGGATGATCCCACAACACTAGACTTTTTTATTATTATTATTATTTCGTCTTTTTGTTTCACATAATGATGCAGACTTACATTTATTTTATTCTTAGATGCTCTTGAATCATATCACCATTTTTTGGATTGGACTTATATTATTCCACACTTATGATTACTCAAGACATCTTTAGTTTATGACCTATAATTATTTTGATCAATGTTTACTTTCTATGTTATGAACCAACCTCGGCCTAATGTCGATAACCATAAGAATGTCACACAATTAGTTATTGGGCCGTCATAAAGATGGATTTGGGATCCAGGCCCAATTAACAACTAGCTAAAAGGACGACGGATGAGAAAGAATGGTTTATGCATATTGTGAAAGAAATTGTAGGTTCCTCTCATCTCCTTCTAGAGTCTAAGTTTCTCATCCTCATTCTTATCTCTATCTTTAGTTACTTGTTATTTCAGTATTTTCCATTGTAATTCTATAGTTGAAGTGTTGCCGTTGTAATTTGGCTATCAATGATTATTTCAGTTGAGAATTCAAGTTTGTTACATTCTACATTGTAATAATGAAATAATTGTTTAAAATTGAAATTGGTATGCCGTATGCCTATCAAGTTGGAATATAAGTGTCTAACACGGCTTAGATGATTTTGGATACTGATTTCAAGGGACCCTTTGACCTTAACTAGTCAAATTGGCACCTCTTTTTAACAAGACTCAAAGAGTCCCTTGGCTTAAATCTTCTCCACAACTTTAATTTATGTGTTTCAACTACAATGATATATAAAGTATGATACTTTATTTATACCTTTTTGAGCTGTTTGAAGAAATTATTTGTAAAGTACTTTTCTTGTTTGATTTGTTGATTATTTGAAAGAGGAAAATAAAATAATTAAGAAGGATTCTGTCTTAGGGAAGAAAAAAACTAAACAAAAGGAAGACATTTGTTTTCCCGTTTTATGTTTTTAAAAATGGTGTGATATGTTTCTGTTCTTGAAATAACATGATTCTTTATTTATTTGGTCATTATAAATTATCAATGTGTATAAAAATCACTTACTATTTGATTTTGTTAATTGAACATGTTTTTGTAAGTTGTTCAACATGGTCGCAACTCGCAACTAATGTTAAAAAATAAACCAAACTATATATGTTGATTTTGCCTCCCCTAATCATATTTATGAATTAATTGTTAAGATTTACAACACTTTTTTGACCAAGTTGCCTAATTGATGTTTTTTTTTTTGTTAAATAGGAGATTTATAGATTAACTTAGTACATTACAAGCTTGAGAGGCATTCCCCCACTTAAATAATATTGGTCGTGGTATGACTGCTTGTTTCTCCGTCAGGGCTCGTAATTGTTCTTACAAAAAAGTTTCTAACGTGTCTATTGTTAATAGCGATGTGACACACACAGAAGAAACTTAAAAAAGAACGGGGTTCCCCATAGCTCCCTGCTTATCTCCCTCATTTTTCATTTCATTTATGACGACCTTGTTCAATTCCCTGAACACATGTGTCAGTGTTGCTCCCAACTGACCCATCAAATACCTGCATTCAAAAATTAAGTTAGCGTGATATAGGTGACCTTTTGTATTCATATGGACTGTACTAGCTAAGTCTGTTTTGGCTTCAAGAGGTCTTAAGCCATTTTCTTTTGCTTGTCAAAGTCCATGAAGGATTGCTATATTTTCCGCCTAAATAGCATTTGTGTGAGCCATCCTTTTTGTGAAGCTGCATATCCACTCTCCATTGTGATTTTTTATCACTCCCCCAATGACCCGAAGCCCTGAAGAGGTTTTGGCTGAGCCATCTATGCTGAGTTGATAAGTGCCTTGAGGTGGGGGTCTCATTAGACAAGGATGTTTTCTTTGTTTAGTTGTTGTTGTTATTTCTATCAGGAGGTGGTATTCAATAACACTAGCCATCACGAGACTTATTTTGACTATGTATTTATTTCCATTAAATACATTGTCGTTGCTTCCTAGCGACAAATGTCAGACTGAAAAGAAATATCAATTTCCTTGGTATCCATCTATTAAATAGCTTATCCTTAATGGATCTCCAGGATTGTTTTATATATGTTGGTTGCATTCATGCTTGAGGGAACTATGTCTACCCTGGAAATGTTGTGAAGTGTGAGTTCCCTCCAAAAGGTCCTTTCTTTGGGGTAGTGGAAGAGGATATCTGATAGTCTTCGCTTTGGTGCACACAATTGTGACATTGTGGGTTGATGTTGATGTATATGTTGTGTAGGTAGCCATTAGTGGATAGTTTATTATGTTGGAGGAGCCAAATTAATTTTTTTATTTTGTTAGGGATTTTCAGCTTCCAAATCCATCCAAACTATTTCCCCCACTCATCATATTGCTTGTCCAACATGTAGTAGACACTCTTGACAAAAATGTGGCCATCTTTGGTAAGCCCCCAAGTAAGGTAATAAGGTTGCCATTTTTTTTTTTTAATTTCGAGGGTGGAAAAGTTATCTTAGATGATGTTGGCGAGGCTCTCTGGTGGGTCGAAAGATAGCACCACCAATTTTCATTCTCCCTCCCCCACGCATTGATTCTAGTGTTAGCTTGTCCTCGTTTTTGCTTAGGGGACCCTGAATGAGGTTTCTTATGAAGTTTAAGTTTGGGATCCAGTTATCCTCGGAAAAACTTATTGTTCTGTTATTGTTGACTATCTATTTAGATTCATTTTTGCATTCATTTCAGCCCCTCATTACATAGTTTCAGGTCCTTGAAGTTACTTTGGCTTTTATAGTAGGATCTTATTGTGGCAGTACTTGTAGTAGAGTATTTTAGCCTATTCAACTGCTATTGATGGATAATTTACAATAACATCATTATCCCAGTAAAGTAAGACATGTTTTTGAAGAAAACACTTGAACTTTACAGAAATTCTTTTACCCCCTCCCCATCCCCCCAAACAACTTTTAATTGGTATTATCACGTCATTTTTGGACCAGTCCCAATTTTAAAAAGCAAGTATCGATCACGCACCAATCAGTGTTTGACATGTGTTAATTTAGTTAATTTTTTTTTTTTCATTTTATACTTTTTTTTCTTTTTTCTCTCTCTTACTTTTTAACTTCTTTTTATTTTAACTTAATTTAAAGTACACCTCTTTCACTCATACCTCCTCCACGTTCAACAAACCCATTCCCCCATTTTCTTTCCTCCTCCTCCTTTTTTTTTTTTTTTTTTTTTGTGGCGAACTTTTCTGCTTCTTATTGATTTTGTTTTTAAAATATTAAACTTGTTTCTTGATTTTGTTGGGTTGTTAATAACAAAATTAATTATTCTTTAAGCAAATTCAAAGTATTGAAAATATCATTAATTGATTTATCTTCTTTTTATATAACTTTAAAATTCGAAAGGATAATTTTGAAAAGAATCAATGCATTTCTTAAAAATGATAAGAATCTTGATTGAAATTTGGATTAAAAAAATAATCTAAATGATGTCTTTTAATCATCTTGAAATTTAATTGATTTACCAAATTATTCGAAATGTAAAAAAATATTTAGATAAATTTTTAGAGTTGAGAATTAAAATAATAATAGTAAAAGAATGTGGGTAGAGTTGTGAAAAAAATGGTGACACTGAAAATGGTGGAATTCTGCTGATGATTGCAACTAGGGGTGTACATAGGTCGGTTTGGTTTGATTTTTCATTAAAAAAATCTATACCAATTATGTCGGTTTATTAAATCTAAAAACCAAATCAAACCACATAAAGTTGGTTTTTTCGGTTTCGTCTTTAGTCGGTTCTTTCGATTTTTTCAATTTTTTACAACTATACGGTATTTGAAAAGAGAACAAATATATTTTCACTTACCTGTGTGATAAGCTAAACTTAAAAAATGTTAAATGAATAGAAATTTTCGAAAAGACGGTAAAATTCACATGAGTACAATTTTATTTTTTAAAAATATCAACGTTCATTATGTTAAATTAATAAGATTAAAGGCTAAATGCAAACTGAATACAAAACAAAATATTTACAAAGTAAATTGTTAACTTCGAATTTGAAAAACTATAACAATATAATTGTAACTTTGGATCTTAATACAAAATAAAATATTTACAAATTTTACAAGCCCAAATTTGAAATAGAATATATAAACATTGAGAACTATAAACTAACTAAAAATATATTAACAAAGTAGATTATAAATAATATTTTTTATCTATAAATAAAATTATATATATATATATATATATTATGTCGGTTTGGTTTGGGTTCGGTTTGACTTTTTTTCTTTTAATACCAAACCAAATCAAAAGTGGTCATTTTTTTTTCAACCGTCAAACCAACCAAACCAAACCACAAATTGTTTTTTTTTCCCGATTTGATTTGATTCGTCGGTTCGATTTGACTTTACGATTTGGCTTGTACACCCCTAATTGCAACTAATTTTTGAAAGAGAAAGAAATAAAGAAGGAAAAAAATAGGAAAAAGAATAAGAAAAAAGGGTTAAAACTATAAAAAATAAAAATAAACAAGAAAATACATTTTATAATAAAATACGCACAAAACTAATATTATAATCATTATTTTAAATTTCATACACTCTAGGTAGATTGCCAAAAAAAGATGTTATAATACCAATGCAAAATTGTTTTAGGGGATAGTAGACCTGCAAAACTCAAATATTTTTTTAAAAAAACATGTCTTATTTAAATGGGTTAATAATGTATTTTCTATTTTAAATTTAATAAATTTCTTTTTTAGGAGCTTTTTTTTTATTACTCAAATTTATAATCTTAAAATTGAATGTGAAGAATGCTTATTATAACAAATCCCGTCTTTATCAATTTAATAAGTTTTGACTTTGGATCCTAAATTTATTTATTGAACATACAGTGATTAACACCTTGTTTAGACCCGTTGTATTGTATTGTTAGTGTAAATACAATGTTTGTTTTGATTGTTACTTATATTCTATTGTATAGTATCGTTTAAATCCATCTTAGGTAGCAACGAAAAGACCCATTTTATGTAACGATCGATTTGGTATGATCATGTTATTACTTTAATATTTTTTTTTCATTTTGTCTTTATTTTTTATTTAATAATTATATTTCATCTTTTATTCTACCTTTTTCATAGTAACTCTACCTCGTATTTTTCTTTTTTCTTATAGATTTGTCATTCAAATTATGAATGTGTGACATATGTAACGATCGAAAATAATATAATTTATTCAAACATTATATACATTAAAATAATATAATATAATATAATACAATACGATATATTATGAAATAATACTTAACAACCGACCAAACAAAGTGTAAAAGTTTGTAAACATCCATTTACAAGGTCATTGAGTATTGTAAATTTCATGGCTAATTAACAGAGTAAGGTGAAGTCAAGCTTGAAGACAATTAATTACGGCCCATATATGCTGCTGCTGTTTCTTCTTCACCGAATTTATTAAACATTCAATTTTTCTGCAATTATCTTCAAAGTTGACCACAAATTCCATGGCGCATTTGCTAGGAGGATTAGCCGCACCTTTTCTCTGCAAACCCATTTCTGCTTCTTCTTCTTCCAACTACAATTACACATCCGCTTCATCTTTTGATTCTCTCTACATTAAACGCGCAGCCGAGTTAGCTGACAAATCGGCCGGATTTACCGCTCCTCATCCTAACTTCGGCTGCGTTATCGCTGTTCCAAATGGTGGAGGTACGGTGGTCGGAGAAGGTTACTTGTACGCCGAAGGGACAATTCCGGCGGAAGTGCAGGCTGTTGAAGCCGCTGGCGAGCAGTGTCGAGGTGCTACTGCTTATCTTAATATGGAACCTGGAGACTGTCACTGTGATAACAGTGCCGTTTCCGCCCTAATCAAGGTATATTTATTCAATTTGATATACTTGAGCACTTCATTCCATTCAACAAAACTAATTTGTCTATTTAGCTGTCCTTTATAAAGATAACTCCTCTATTACATGTAAAATTGGATTGGTAAAGTTAAAGATATATTTTGTTTTGTAAGAATTGAGAAAAAGGCACTCAAAGAATACTGCTTTCTTAAAGAATTTCTTTAAAGAATTCACAGACATAAAGACATTTACTCGATTACTTTGTTGTATTTAAGATCCCAATTGCATCTCTTACTTTTAGAAACATAGATGTTTCATGAGATGAACCCATGCACGCGTTTGGACTGCTTTCCAGACTCTTATCCTTTTGCTGATTGACTGTGATGTTAGAAGCATAGATAATAGTCCAATCTTGGCTTCAATGGAAGTGCTCTGTTGTTAACAATTTGTGCTTTAACTGGAATGCATCCAGCTTCAAGTGTTATGGTTTTAAGGAGCATGGTACCGTAATGCATTCTTGTTGGGAGGAGAAGTTCATGTAACACTTAAAAGATTTATCTGTTTCACCATCTTATTAGGCAGGAAGATTGATTGCAAACGTTGATAATATATGTATGCTTTTGTGTTAAAGTTTAGTGGGAAATGCAATTGATGCATCTTTGTTAGGCAGAGATTAGTAGAGTTGTTGTTGGGATACGGCATCCACTGCAACACCTTCGTGGCAATGCCATTCACGCATTGAGGAGTGAAGGTCTTCAAGTTGATGTGCTTGGGGAAGATACACAGAATAAGACTATTGAGGTAATCTAATATGTAGTACATCCTGGATAATGCACTTGATGGGCTTCTGTGTAGCAAATTAACTGTTGTAAGCTCTCGATTCTTAGTTCTGGAGCAATAAAACATTCTACACCGAAAGAATAAAAACATAGCGCTAACTGCACTTTTGATTTTCTTCATCATATATGTCCTTGTTTTTGGCTTGCAGTTATGGTGAATTTCTATCTACTTCCCATATTTGATAAAATTAGAAGTCTCAATAATGACCAAAAATAAAAGAGTATCACATTGATGGTATGGTGCTAAATGTTTTTACAAAAAGCATATACTCATTTTGCTCCCTTTAGAAGAAATCTTTAGCTAAATAGCTTTTATGGTTCCTTGGAATTTAACATATTCTATAAAAGTGGCATGCTATCATCTTCGAAAGGAATTATACCATTGATGCATGTTTATATCTGATTATTAGCATTTATATTAAATCACCACAAATTATATGCTAATTTCAACTTGTCTGATTCAGACTCCTTGCTAGATACCAAGAATTTTCACTAGCAAAATTGCAAAGAAAATTATGGTATTTAAGTATGGGCCTGAGACTTAATTCAAGTACAGGATTCTCGTTGCTGTGTCACATAGGTCACACCAGAAAATCGAGCAAATTGCCTCAGTTTTCATCCCTCCATGTTTATCCATTCTTCAGTCCTGGAAATATCAGTGTCAAAGGTTTGGAATGCAAGAATTTGTTAATTGAAGCAGTATTTTGTACATCTTTGCAATTTTTAAGTGTCAAATATTTTTCTTTATCTTTTATTTTTTGGGATCAAGTAAGGGTACATTTTATTTACAAAAGTACCAGGTACAAAGGTCTGACTGTTGCTTCTTTGACAAATTAAGGAGTCCTTGAAGTTCAACTTGGTATTAACATCCTTTACGAAATCTGTCTTACACCAAAAAGCCCAAGACTGTAAAAACATCTCTATTTAGTGTTGGGGACAGTTTCCTCTTTGTCTTCGAAACATCTGGAGTTGAGCATTTTCCAGACTGCCCAAAAAATGCAAGCAGGAAGGTTTTCTTATATTCTTTGATCCTCTTATTGATTGTTTGACCTTGCTAGTAAAGGCATCTCCTTTACTGTTCTTGACATGGCTCCCTGTACTCCTAGAGGGATCCACAAAAAATTCTCCAAGTGGGACAGCTGAAAGTGCAATGTAACTACACATGGTATGGGGATTCATTTTAGCTCTCACTGAGGAAGCACCTTCTGCATATGTTAGTTCCTCTTCTTTGCCGACTGTCCTGGGCTAGACCAGTTCCATTTATAGCTACTACATTAAGCAAGTTTCTCTCGGTCCTTTATGTTTCCATTTTGCTGATCTTGGCCAACTTTCCTCTTCTGTGCTCTGGCCTTCTAGCTGATCTGACTTTGAATTATCCACCCTTCTCCTTAGTCCATAATAGTGCATTTTGGGATTTGAGGATACTCTTTGGAAATTGCTGATTCAGCTAGAAACTCGACAGATAGTCAACCTCCCAATCCAATAACTTCTTCTAAATCTGATACTCCAAGTTGTTCCTTCTCTCAATTCTGCAAACTGCCTCTTTATTGTCTGCTCTGGCATGTAGCTTGGGTATGCTAACTTTCAAGCTTCTGTTCAAGCTGCACATCTTCCATAAATTTTGTTTTCTTTCTCTCCCAATTTTAAGGTTTATGAGGTCAAAGAATTCATTCCACATATTTCTGATGTATTTCCGGACTGCTACGCAATAAGAAGTATTCACTGATTAAATATAATCAATTCTATGGAAAGACTTGTAAATTTTTGGAATTCAAGCAAAATGAGCTAAAGTTAGGGGACAATGAAAGAAAACGATCTATATAGCAATACCAATTAGTAGGTAATATGTCTTAATTATGTTAGTAACATTTACTTTTGAGTCCTATGCTTTCCAGCAGTTTTTTTTAGCTCTATGTGAGGTTTGTATATCATTACAAAATGTAGAGAATCTCTAGTACTTTATATTTTTGTTTGTATTTTGTATAATGTTGGTTGGCCTGAGAATAATTCAAATGGAGAAACATGATCAGTGATGATTCATATAGTTAATTCCTACTCATTTTTTATGAAGGTGGAGTAGTTGTTTGTATCAATGGTAGTCCAGAGTGGTTCTGTGCATCCACTAGAGGTTTGATCCCAACTTGCTTTTGTGTGTCAATTGTCCTGCTTGCCCTTCTTAAGAATATATTTCAAAAGAAACACACTAGAAAAATATCAAAGCTGTTGATATAAACTATTTGACATAAATTACTAATGGGTCTAGCATAATATTATAGTACATTCTCAAAAAAATTATGTGCGTTTTATGCATCACTATGAATTGCTTAAAGCTTAATTTTTGATTCTCCAGACACTTCAAGATACATTACCTGTTTAGTGTTTGCATTGTTCAGATGAGTTTTAGATCTTCACTGAAATAAATGAGGATTTTTTTCTGCAAAACTTAGAGCAGAAGAAGAAAAAGAAATCTGAATTCAATGTACTGTAACTACTGTTAATGCGTTTACTGTTACTTTGATAAATCAATCTTTTTCATGGGAAGAGTTTCGCATTGGAGAGCTAATTCTTACGTTCTACAAATTCTGCTGTGTAGAGCTAATACTTACATTTTGTAATTTTCAGGATGCTATCAAATCCTGCCTTCTTGTCAATGCTCCTTTACTATATAGAGCTGCCTGTCAAGTCCCATTCTCTGTTCTCAAGTATGCAATGACACTTGATGGTGAGCGCATAGCCTATGATGTTGCAACAACATTGTTATGGTAACAAATCACAAGCTTCATTAACAAATTTGACAATCACCTGCGGCCATATTTTGTGTACACAGGGAAAATTGCTGCTAGTTCTGGTCATGCTTCATGGATCAGTAGCAAAAAGTCAAGAACTCGAGTTTTTGAAATGCGGGGTAGAAGTGATGCTGTTATTGTTGGAGGAAATACTGTGCGCAAAGACAGTATGACTCTTCTCGTTCCTCTATAAATGTCCTGAATGCTAAGAATATCCAGTCAACTTTATTAGAGATACTCAAAATGGCTTTATGCTTCTTGACTTTGATGAGATATCTCAGATATTTTACTGCTGCTTTACTTTTGATTTTGGGTTCTAGATCCACGTTTGACGGTTAGACATGGAGGTGACCATCTGCCCCGGCGTATTGTATTATCTCAAACTCTTGACCTTCCGGAAGAAGCACATCTTTGGAATGTTTCTGAGGTCCCCACTATAGTTGCTACACAAAGAGGTGCAAGGAGAAGTTTCCAGAGATTGCTTGCATCCAAAGGTGTTGAAGTGGTGGAATTTGATATTTTAGATCCTAGAGATGTTATGGGGTACTTATATGATCGTGGTTACCTCTCCGTTTTGTGGGAGTGTGGAGGGACACTGGCTGCATCTGGTATTTCTTCTGGGGTCATACACAAGGTATACCCTCATTATCTTTTCTTGCTATTTATTTTGAAAATCCTGCTGAGCTGTTATTACTTGTCAGGAAGATATGTTTTATTCTCATAAATTTCTGAAATGGGAAGTATACAACTGAAAGTCTTAACTTTTGATTTTCTATTTTAACCTATTATGAAGTTTTTGTTCTTTACAAGTTACACCAGTGAATGACAGTAGCTGCCTGATTCAGCGACTTTTTACTTCAGAACAATCCAAATGGAGGATAGATACTTGTCTAATTCTTCTGTTTTTGAACTAAGTAAGGGCATCAGTCTGACTTGTCGAGTGCACATACTCATTTTGATTACTCTATTATTTCTGGTACTGTCAAAATTTTCATCAATGCTCAGAGAATAGTATATCAAACACCCAGGGGTTCATGTTTCATCCTTCCTTTGTTTACAGTATCACTCTTTAGTCTTTATGGTGTTCTTCATCTTATTGACAATTCAGCAGTCCTGTTTGTTGGCAGCTCTTCTAGTTGACTGTGTAATTAAACAAATTTTTGTCTGCTCTACTAGTTTGCATATGGAGAGAAATTTTTGTTTTTGTATTGCAGTTATTTATGTCAAACCTTACTGCAGGTACATGCATTTGTCGCTCCCAAAATTATAGGTGGGAAAAATGCACCGTCTCCAGTTGGGGAACTTGGAATGGTAGAGATGACCCAGGCTCTGGAACTAATTGATGTTTGCTATGAGCAGGTTTGATAGGCTTCTCCTTAAAATTTTCTGATTATGTGCATGGTAGATGCATGTCTTGCTGTTACTTATCCTCAACCATCTCCGTTCACTCCAACAAAACAAAAGAGGGAAAGAGAAATGCATGTAGTGCTGTCTGGTCTGGCTTAATCCTTAATTATGTATTGTGTGTACAAGTTACAAACTGTGCATTTTTCTCTTTTTGGCCTTACCCAAATTTCTGGTGTTTTCTTATTTGAGTGTAGTTCGTTGTCTTAAGTCCTGGTATCCTTTCTGATAAATCCACTGAAGTATAAAAAAACCTTGGTTTTTCTCAATGTTCGATTAAATTCCCTTTTATAGATGCTAATTACACTTAGTCGTTGAATGTTGTTGTATATCTTGCTAATCATGTCTAAGCAGCATGCTGTAATAGTTTTCCTTACTTTCTCTTCCTGAAACCCCATTGCTGGGTTGTAAGTAGCCTATTTAGAAGGGAAGGAATAAAAAAAGTCTTCCTGATACGCAGAATAACCTCCTCGACAAGCTGTATGCAGAAGCTTTTTTTTTTTTTGAGGCTAGCAACATGTATATATTTATATATAAATTTAAAAAGTAGCACCGTAACAGTGCTATCAGTAATTACAAAAACCACCCAAACTTGTGTGTAGAAGTGGAACACAAAAATGTAGAAGTGGAACACAAAAAGTGGTCTTTCACCTTTCCTAAGAAGATGAGTCACTCCTATAGTCCTTTTAGGTTTCTAAGTTCTAGCAAACAAAGAAATTTGTATAAATTTTCATGTTGGTGGAAGACTCTGCATGTGGGAGCTTCACAAAGCAGAACGATATCAAACTCAAATAAAGCAGAGGGCTGCAGTAGGTTAATGGCTAGTTTGACGTAGTCTAAGGTTTAATGAATCATTTGAACTGAATTGGCACAATGTACTCAAAGGATTCATGTAGCCGATCTTAACTAATTTGTGATTGAGGCATAGAAGATTATTTATGTCGATTTCTTACCTTGAAGGGAACTTTAGCTTTAAAAATGGAAGAAACTAAAGAAAAAGTAGTCAGAATTTCTGTTTTTCTTAAAAGGATAAGTAGGAATTGCAGGACAAATTACTTATTCCCGTGTTGCTTCTATCTCTTTCAAATAAATAAAATAAAAATTGCTTAAGTTAGAACTCAGTTAGGTTTGCATTCCAATTACACTATCTTTCTCTATTTCTCCTTCATTGGGTATTGCTCACATTCATCTCTTGTTAGGGCATATGCTCAAGTTAAAGGATTTTGTTTAGGTGTTTCTAGGTTCAAACTTCCGCAATCTATCTGCTATTCCAAATCCTTAAACTCTTTTTAGTGACTGTTGGTCTGCTAATAAGTCTGTTTAATGAGGGTCACACATTGCACGATGTAGGTACTGGATCTGAAAAGCAGATATTACTTCCTTGGGCTAACCTTAACTAAGTACATTGTACTTTCGAACAATGTTTAGCATCCTGTATCACTATGGTAATCTGTCAAGGCTGGTAAAAAAACAAAGGTCTCTATGCCATTAATATCTCATTACTGATGTACCGAAATGCTGAAATAATTTTCACCTTATAGCAATAAGATGGTCCAACACCACATGACAATTTTTTGTTCATCTTTGTGTTTCTTTTACTTAGTAGAATTGTAAAGTATGCAGTAATTGCTAAAAGTTGTATTGCCTTTCAATTGCTCTATTATGAAGGATCCTCAACGTCATTTTCTGATATCATTTCTTTGGTGAAGCGGCAGGTAGGGTTTAGCTACTAACCACCTTCAAGAAATGAAACAAGATAAACTGAAACCTTGTTGTCCCTTTGGACTGTTTCCCCCTCTTCTGACTTACCTTTTAATCATGGCTAGTTTTTCTGTGAGTTAATTTATAAACTCTGAAGTCGTATGGATATGCAGATTGGACCCGATATACTTGTGAGTGGGTTTCTGCAACCAGTTCCTGACCTGACACCTACTATTCCATCAGTACAAGAAACTTCAGCCATTGATCCTACCATTTCTCCTTATGAATCAAGCATCATATTCTTTTACAAGACATGGGATCCATATGGTGCCTTCTCAAACTTTTCGCTCCATCCAATTCAGATGCCTGATGAAAATGAAGAACTTGTCACCTGGTCCAGTGTAGAGCATTATTACCAGGTTATTTCCTTGATAAACTTGAAGATAAAACTTCATTATTTGCAGCATCTTTCAGGCATTTGACAAATAATTCTTTGATTGAAGGCACAAAAGTTTGTTGGGGTATCTGATTCTGTAGCTAAAAGCTGTATTGAAGAATTAAAATGTGCAAAGAGCCCCGAGGAAGCAGCACGGATTGGAAGGAGAATACAGAGGCAGCAACCTAATCTGGTAATTCTTTACATTCTTTTTACAACATTATCCCTTTGCTTCTCCATGAACTATCATTTTTTTTCGTGGTTCCTTCTTTGCAAGGCTGTTTTATTCATGTGTTCAGAAAGCATAAGCATGCCCCTTAACTAGATAGCAGAATATGATCAATTGTATTGTAAATGCTTGATCATAAATGGGTGAGGTCAGAAGCTATCTACTCCATATCAAACGGTATCTCCAAAGTGGCTTAGCACATGCAGGCGGATTCAAGATTTGAAGTTCATGAGTTCTTGTAACAATCTCACATTAATATACAATAGTAACTGGTTCACAGTCGAATATTAAAGATATTTTAGTAGATTTCTTAATACATATATAAGGTTTGGACAAAAGCTAATGGGTTCACGTGAGCTTGTAGACGACACTCTAGATCCTCCCCCTGTAGTTTAGTAAGCCAAAATAAATAAATTAAAACCCAACAGGCAGTTCTTTTTTTTTGGGTAATTATGAAGTAAAGCTAGTTTTATTTAAACAACACAATTAACAAATGAAAAAAATAGTAGTTTTGAAATGGTTGCTGGCAGCCAGCAGATCCCCAGTAATACTGAAGGGGTGTTGATTATCGAACCTATTCAGTTGTCTTAAAAAATAATTGACAATTTATTATGTATCAAACTTTAGGATTTCATTGGTTCATAAAAGTAAATACGAAACTAATCAAAGATATTGAGAAGAATGAATATGTTGATAAAAAGAATTTGATGAGCCATGGTGGTCGAGTTACCTAGTTCTCGTTGCTGGTGGGAAGTGACAAGTATCCAGTGTAATTAGTCGAGGTGCGCGCAGACCTGGCCACCACAGTTATAAAAAAAGATACTAGTTTTTGATGAATTCATTTCGCAACCTCAAACTCAGAATATATACAGGAAAAAGTTCGTATTTTGATTTACTTGTTCCTGAAAATATTGTATGGTCTGGACATCGTAGAGAATTGAGTCTATGCACAACCCCAGGGTCTAGGGCGAGGTAAGTTAGATTCCAGAAAGTGTGCTTCAAAGAAGTAGTTAAGTTGAAATGTTGGTAGCAGTATTAAGCGGAGGAGACTTTGGAAGTATTGCCTGTGTGCAACAAAGAGTTGTAGTTCAGTAGCAAACATTACCTTAGGATGCTACACTCGCAAGTTCTTAATGAGTTTTGTTTCTAAATCCGTTGTTAATTCCAGCAATTTTACGAAATTGGACCATGGATGATCTATCTTAATCCAACCCTCTGATGCAAGCAAGAAATACTTGGTCTTTACAATTTACGCTATATTGGTTCTGCACCGCACTCCTTTATGCCTGCTCGCAATTGGACCTTTTTATCCCTGTATTAATGGTCCATAGTGTATAATGCAGTAAGCGTCTAACTTCTGTTCATTTCCCTCTCATTTCTGTGTGTTCCAGGTAAGACCAGACTGGGAATCTATCAAGATTGACGTCATGTACAAGGCCTTAAAATGCAAGTTCACTACATACCCCTATTTAAACTCTTTGTTGCTCTCAACGGCGGGCTCTGTTCTTGTGGAGGGTTCACCACATGATCTATTCTGGGGAGGAGGTCGAGACGGAGAAGGCCTTAACTATCTTGGACGATTGCTAATGAAGTTGAGATCTGAGCTCTTAGATGACTCTTCAACAAGTAAAAAATCTTTGCTTCCTCAAACATCAGAAAATAATTAGTAGTGATGTTTCTCATTTCTGTCCTAACAATGTTAGGCTAATGTTGTAATCTACTAATAAAACTAAACCTCTCGACACGCGTTGAACGTGTATATCGAGTTTTGTAATACATATTTATCTAACACAATATCAATATTGTTTAAAAAAGAAGTGGAATAAATAATTATAAATGAAAGAATAATGTGCACGTTCCTGTGAAAATTTGATTGTGAGTGGCCATATCAACTTGCAGTGGTTTTCCAACTGATGAGGCTAGTGAAAATCTATCCATAATACTAATTTCTTCCTCTGGATCAAATAAAGGATTCCATTTTAGGGTGTGTATTGGGTATGGCCAGTTCATGGATGTAATATAGAAAACAAGTTTAATTTTGATAGGAGGTTAACATAATCTTTTAGTAGTGTAGCTCAAATCAAAACATATCTAGGGTGTGGTAGTCGTGGTTGTTCAGGGATTCAGTGACGCTGCATAGGTCATGGTTTGGGCATAGGGTTGTGGAATTGTAAAACGTACTAATAAAACATAAATCAAGTAAACTATTACTAACCTCAGATCTGCATAGGTCTTGGTTTGGGCGTAGGGTTGTGAAACTGTAAAATGCACTAATAAAACATAAATAAAGCAAACTACTAGTAACTCTTTGAGGTTCAAACTTGGTCATGCTTAGAAGAATGATAGTTTGATTCGCACGGCAAACCAACGAACCAATAAGCTCGCTTGTTTAAGTCGTGTCATTAATATTTTTTCAGTGATATTCTTATTTTTTCAGTTTCTTTATATATATATATATACTAATTGTGATGTGATCAAGTGTGACATGTTTCATGCGAGTGTTACGTTTGGGTAAGACTGTGAGTTCATACTATCTTATAAATGGGATTAAAATTGAACTTGCTTGCTTTATTAAATGGGGTTGCTTATGCATATTTTCTATAACTGGAGTGTTATAAAGGCTAAGGTATTGGATGAGAGCTTGAGGGTGAATAGTAGACAGGTTAGTAGAGTTAGTAATGATCTTGTATTTAAAAAATCTCTTTGTGATAAAAAGATTAAGCTATGATCTGATATGAGGTGGAATGTCCTAGATGGGGGAGTTGTCAAATAAAGGAGGTGGAGTGACTTGAGATAGAGTGTATGAATTCCAAGGTAAATCTACTTGTAGTAAGAGTGGTGACTTGGTGGATCGGGATTCTAATTTTATTTTCAAGTTTCGATTTTTCTTGATTATTTTGTGATATTATGTGGAGGATTCCGGTCAAGCAATGATGCCTACCAGTTGTGTTTGTACTGATACTACTCTTGTTATGCCGCTTGGCATAGTCTTCCTGCAGGACTCAATGATGTTTCTTAGGTTAAGATGATGATAATCTTCGATAGCTTTCACTCCTTTTGTTCTCATGGTGGAAGCTATGCCCTATTTTCTTTCATAAATAGTACTTTTTAGAAGCTCTTGTACCTATTTAGACTAGTTTCTTGGGGAAGGGATCAATGTATTTTCCATACAAATGTATTTTAGTTTTGACAAAATGTGAGTATTCATATATTTAAATAAGGTGATTAGCTTATAACTGTTTACTTCCTCATTGCATGTTTTAAATTGGGAACAAGGGTTTTCATATCTAGGTGTTAGAGTAGGTGCCCACACGGCCCAGTGGATTGGATCATGACACAGTTAAGAGACTTAATTAACATTAAACAATTCTATTTTCTAATGTTGGCATTGAATATTTAGGTAGGCATGGGTCTTATCTCGGCGCATATCTTTTGCTA
>JAJOOS010002980.1:0-10610 GCA_029582725.1 Solanum chiquidenum | reverse complement strand
CTCGCCACTCTCCCAGATCTCGCTCTCTCACTCGCCTCTCTCACTTTATACAAAAACGCAAATGTATAAAATGAGTGAAAATTGTATATATACATATATTTTCGTTCCCCTCTCTTCCCTCTCCCAGATCTCGCTCGCCACTCTCCCAGATCTCACTCTCTCACTCGCCTCTCTCACTTTATACAATTGATCTTTTTGTATATGTATACCAAAGCAGATTATACAACTACTTTCTTTTGTATATGTATAGCGAAATATACATATTTATGTTTGCTATGGAGCGCAATTATGCAAATTTTGCTATAACATACAAATATAAATTTTGTGTTTGCTATATATTACTCTTTTTTATTTCTCAAATCAAACAATCCTCGAGTTAATTAAGGACACTAAGAAGTCATAAATTTTAAATAAAATACTTTCTTCTCTTATTTGCGAAAAGTAAAATCAAAACACGTCTTTCATTTCAAATTTTATAAATTCTAATTAAAGTAAAAAATATTGAAAAAGTTACGATGAAATATTTACTAATATATTAATTTTTAATAATAGTTTTCTGGAGTTGGTGGATGGGTTTGGGGTGGGGTTGGGGGATTTGGAAGCTTTATCTTTTTTGGAGTTATTGAACTAATACTAGATCTTTTTTGTCTCATCTATCAACTCTTCAAAAATCATTTTATTAGTAATATGAAATATAAACTAGCTACCTATGACTAGGCCTGAAGTGATTTACTTTGGACTTATTAGGCGTGATTAGACAATAAATAACCAAATTTAACTACGCAATTTCACAGTTCTTTCTTTAAGTTTTTTCCTTTGTCTTTTTCGAAAATGTTGCTCTAAAAATATGTCAAGCTGGAAATGAGTAAATTCCTAGGTGAAACTTTTTTTTTTTCAACTTGACGAATTTATTGTTAATTTATTTTTTTCATTTTCATGAATCCTATTGATATGTACAGATGTATGTTGATTACATATTTAAGTAAAAGAAGTACTGTATTTATATTAATAACTTTTTTTTACATAAGATATGATCATGTACGTTATTATAGTGCAGACATAAAGAAGAATTTAGATTTCGAATTTCATTGTCATGTTTTAATAGTATTACCAAAAAGATCCTGTATTTAACTCATAAATTTTTTTTGTATATGAGGAACATATTAAAAATACAAGTGACTAAATAAATATATATTCTTTCAAAATTTAAGTTTTTCACTGAGAGGGTCACACACTTTCACAATGTAAACTTTAAAATTAAACAAGTAAACTGAGTAGAAACTACAAATAATTTTCATGGTGTATATGAATTACACCAAATATCACATTATCCAAAATTATGAACACTAGAAAAACGTCATATATTATTTTATCAAATTGGGGTAGGGGTAGGGGTAGGGGTAGGGAAAGGAGAAAGGATGGTGAGCAGACTACAAGAAGGGAAATCAAACCCTCCCCGATAAAATAAAAGTTTATGTAGTCAATTAACTCAGCTACGTACTAAAATACTATAACATAATTAAAGTCTAATCATAGAGAACACCTTCTCAAGATGTTTAGCCTTGAGACCAAGATACTCTTTCACTTTCACATTTCTATACTTTAGTACAACACCATCATTATCCTTAGAAGAAACTAATGGAGAAATCATAGAGTCAACTTGAGGTCCAAAAAAATAAGCCAAAGAAACCCTATGCTTAGTTTGATCCACAAGAACTCGATGATAAACCGATGGGAATTCACCATTAGAGAGTATATGAAGAAGATCACCTACGTTAACGATGAGGGCATCGTTGGAAACCGGAGCAATTGAAGTCCATCCTTGGTCTTTTTTCAAAATTTGAAGACCCTTTGTATTATTTGTTTGATGGAGTATTGTTAGGAATAATGAATCTGTGTGAGGAGCTAACCCTAGTGCATGGTTAGGCTTAGGACAACATGGATATGAATTTAATTGTAGGGCTCCTGCAAATTCAAATGAATTAAATGAATGTTGATCTTGAGATGGTTGTAAGTAGTTGAGGATGAACAGGCAAAGTTGAAAGGATAGAACTTTCATCTTCTTTTGATAATTTTCCATCACATCACTGCAAGAACCAAAACAAATAATCAAAATAAAGAACCCTTATATTACTCCTTGTGTCTCAAATTATTTATCGCGATTTCTGAAAGTAAAATTGTCTCAATGTAATTAAATTTATGTTTATCATGAGAGAAATATAATTATTGCGTAGAATTATTTACCAAATAACTTTATTATATAAATATTTATTGTATCGTTAATGCATATAAGTACATTCAATCCATGTACTTGCCAAAAATTTTGATAGTCATGTGGCCATAGTTTCTTAGCATGATCAAGTGGTGAATCCATAATTGTGAACCCTTCATGCCACATGAACTTCGAGAAAAATGGTGTAATTCGAGCTGTGCCATAGCCGGTGGCGCCACTAGTTGATCTCACGACCTTCACCTTTTGTTCAGCAGGCAAAGCAAAAAGTTGTCTTGCCTGATATTCAACTTCATCAAAAAGTTCTAAAGAAACTCCATGATTAACAACTTGAAATAATCCCCATGTTTTGCATGCATGGCCCATAAGTTCCACAACATTAGGGGCTAAAAGATCAATTATTGGGACGTTAGGGTTTTTGTCATTATGACTAGTTAGGACATTATTGATTTTAGGCCATAAATGAGAGTTTGGGACTTCTTGGATTGATTGAAAATCTATAGGAAGAATGTGTTGAAGGCTTAGAGGGTTTTCTTTGTAAGCTTCTTCAAGAGTAGAAGTAGCCATTATTTTAGACTTTTGACGAAAAAAACAAATATTGTATATTGATAAGTATATAGTTTTTTTTCTTGGAATATATATAGGGTCGGAAAAAGATCTTTTTACACATGGATTGGTTGCTCTTTTTTGGAATATGTGTTGTCTATAGGTAGGTTCCAATTTCGACTGATTAAGCTATCATTTAATCATAGATTTTGAATCAAATATTTAAATGTTTCCTTTAAATATCAAATTGACTTACATTTTGGATCATACATTTAAATTTTTTTATTTAAATATATGTTTGACTTAGATTTTGAATCAATACATTTAAACTTTTTCTTTTAAATATATGTTTAACTTTTATTTTGGATCAGTCTTAAAAATTATCCTTTAACTTTATCTCGTAGATCATGAAATTTGTTCGTCAAATATTGTCAAGTCCCTCAAAAGAGTCAGGTTTTGGGTTTGTAAGACATTCATTTACAATTATTGTTTTAAAAATATATTGCATGTTCAAACATAACTTTTAAAAAATCATGTCAGAACTTAAAAATTTCAAGTTTCAAATATTGACTTCAAAATTTATGATTAAACCGAAGCAAATGATAGGGTCAAAGGTGGAGTTAGGATGTCGAGAAACTACTATATATATAAAGTCAACACTATTTTAATGTATATACAGTAATTTTTTTATTTTTTTTAATTTCTTTGTATGTTTATCTTTTTATATTTTAAAATCTTCCTGATAAAAGTTCTTACCCACTACTAAATGGGATACATTTAATCTTTCACTTCTGGAAAAAATAAAAATAGCTAGCCATCGTCCTTTTGATGATCTAAGCTTATAATATAACGTAAACATGATCGATAATGTAGAAGTAGACAAGTGTTACACTCCTTGATATATTTGAAGAGGACAAAGGTTAAACATTGAAACAAGACTGCTAAGGAGTCAAAATGATTCATCTGAAGTTTCTTCGATAATAATTATATATATATATATATATACACTACTTTAAAAGCATGAACTCCCAAACTTGAATATTGAATTACTATAATACCCTCAATTAAAAATACTCAAATTATTATATTTATTAATTTAATTATATTAAAAGTAGATACCTTTTCACATTAAAGAATTGTGATTTTTTCAAAGAGTTGTGACTTTTCTAAAGAGTTGTGCCTTTTTTGACGGATTGTAACATTTTCGATGAGTTGTGACTTTTCTGAAGGTTTGTGATTATTCAAAAGGATTGTGACTTTTTCAAAGGGTTTTACCTTTTCCAATGAGTTGTGATTTTTTCAAAGCGTTGTGACTTTTCCGATGAGCAGTGACTTTTTCGAAAGGTTGTAACTTTTCTGATAAGGCACAATTAACACTTATGCATACTACTATTTGTTAGCTATAACAAGAGGGTTTCCTCTCACTTTTAAACTACGATTTTTTTAATGTTTCCACTCTTCTTCTTCTTATAAAAATCTCAAGGGTTATTTGCAACAGTTGATTAAGTTCAAAATTTAACGAAATTCGAGGTACCACATAAAAAATATTTGGTGAAGAAATTCTAGCAAATCATTCATCAATTCACACGCGTACTTTTTCTTTTGATTTTCATGAGTTAACAGTGACAAAAAGTTGCGTGAAAGACAATAATAATAAACTAATATGAAAATAGTCAGATGTTTTGGCTAAGATATTTCTTATTTATTTTTTCATTTTTTATTCTTTACCCTCAAAAAAGGAGTTTCTTTCTAATTTTGCGAAAACAACGGGCAACAATATCGTTTATTGAATTATTAGTTTTGATGTTCAATCCACTATTTTAAAAATAGATTTTCCTTTTTACTTATAATATGATAATATAGTCATGATAAAATAAAAATTAATAGACATGTAAGAAAAACTGAACGGAGAAAGTGAAGTGTTGGTGGCAAGATATTTCAATCAAATGGAACACTATAGTGAGTATAGCATGAACATATATTTCCATCTTCCTTCTTCAATGGCTATGTATTGTTGCATATATTTTTCATTTTTTATATTTATATTAAGTATGAGTACGAAATTTTTTTAAGTATGAATTTTTTGTTATTTTGTGTTCATTTTAATTTGAGAAAATGTTATGTCACAAGACACACTCCTTGCTAGGTATATAAAAATAAATAAGAAAATAGTCATTGATCATAAAATAATCTTAAATCAAATTAAGGATTCTATAAATAACACTTTAAATTTTATTCATCAATTAATCTTTATATCACGATACAACATCTGTAAGATATTTGATACTTTCATTAGACAACAACTATATGATATGTATGCGACAAAAAAATGAGAAGACTACATTTCTACAAAGATAAGGTAGAAACTTAAACAAATGAAATATTTTTCACCAAAGGTTATGTTGTTTATATATTACCTCACTATGATAGTTTTACTCAAATATTAATTGAGTACTAATATTTAGTAAAAGATAGATTACGTATAAAGATAAAATATTGAAATATTTATTGTAATCCTTATTAGTGTCATGCACATACTAATTTCAAGTATGAATATTTAAGAGAAAAATTATACTTAAATGGTGTCTATCATTTATGTTCATAACCTCAAGAGGAAAGGCCAATGGTAACATCTTTTGTATGGATTTATTTTTATAATTTTGTCGGTTAGATTTGTTTACAAAATTGACTGAAGTAAAATTAATAATACTAAAGAAATGTCACTTTCTCCCCACATTTAAACTTTGAATGTATTTTGATCTCAAAATACAGGTTACTCTATGACAATATATGCTAAACATTTCAAAGAATTTGTTCTATGTTCTTTCAATTATAATTATTTACTAAAAACATTAATTTAGTAATATTAAATCTATTTTACAACATCGTATAGAATATATACGATACACACGTGCAATACACGTGCCGTGAAACTAGTATATATATATATATATATAGATAGATAGATATCAAAAATAGTTTAATTTAATCTGTGTGAGCTTATTCATATCGTCGGTCACAAATTCGAAAAGAAAGAAAGAAAGGTTGTCTAGAATCAATCAAAAACAACCTTTTTACCTCATAAAAATAGAAGTAAAATTCCGTTCAAGTTCTGAGCCCACTTATTAATTTATTGTTATTATTAAGAGTTTCTTTGAGCTAATTGTTTTACCTCAATAACTAGTATCAAATTTAATAATTTTACGACACAAGTATAAAGATAATGGAGTTCTGATGACGTAGGGCCCGACATAATTAGTCATGTGATTGCCCGTATTTGTGCTGGTTTAATTTGTTACATATATCCTTATATATCTATAACTCCAAAGATGTACATAAAATGAAGTGACCAAACTTTAATAATTATTAAAATTTGATGGGTCAAGTAAAACTCCGTTGAAGGAATAAATTGTTGAAGGTATATGACTATATTATAAATGTTTAATTTTGTTGCAGTTATTCGTACATTAACTTCTTTTTTTAAAAAAATATTATTATAATTTTATTTATTCCACCACTCAATTTTATTTACTGTTTTGGGTAGGATTTTTATTTGGTCTTGTACTTTTTCTACAAATTAAATCGATCAAAATTCATATTTTAATTGTTTGATTTTTATTAGTATCACTTTTGTTTGCTAGTGAATATTATTCAATGATTTTGATGTTCACCAGAGGGGTTTGTTTTATTTGATCTATTTATTATTAGACCATAAATTAAGTAGAAAAGAATAAAACGTTTTCTCTATAGGACAAAAGGAGTAGTCTCCATTATGTTAGGTTTTCTTATTTGGATTTGAAGTTAAAGTTAAAAAAGTTAGGAAAAATTACCCCACTTGATAGATATTTAGATTGTTTATTGCATAAAAATACATATATTTAAGGGAAAAGGGTAAAAATCACTCCCCAACTTTCATTTAATAATTTGGTTTATCCTTGTTACGATTCAACAACTCGAGTCATGATGACACTTACTATAACCCATCAGTAGGTAAACCAACCCGAAGCCTAGAACGACAAGTAGCATACATACATGGTAGAAACAACCAAAAACAAGAAATATAGTCAATAATTAAACGACACATTGGAGGATAAGAATGAGAACATATATATATATATATATATATATATATACAAAGGGGGTGTAGCCATGTGCATATGAGGGTGGCCAGTTTCCAGCTATCCGCTTCAAGTCTTTCGTTCTGCCAGCAAGCTGGTGCATGCAGCCTGTGGGTTAGACTGCCCTAAAGCGAGTAGGAGTTTACTCACATGCAGTTGGAAAGTTTAAAATCAGATAATTGGACACCCTTCGTCGAAAAATAATACCGTATATACAGGTAAAATGATATACGAAGTGATTAAATAATATATTTTGGACAACTTTAACATAATTGATTGTCATAGCCTAGTGGGTTTAGACCCCTTAGATGGGTTCCACATGCCTTGAATTAGTTCATCCTTGCGTGTTCAATTCTCACAAGAAATATTTTTTTTTTCCTTTTTAAAAAGAGCTTTTGTTGTGCAGTTTCTGAACACCCTTCATAAAATTCCTAACTCCGCCACTATATATATATATATAGAGAGAGAGAGAGTGACCAAAATAGATCCAACCCAAAACTTGGTGGTCACATGTACAGTACAAGTCCCAAAAGTAGAGAAAGTATATACAGAGTTGTTTCAAAAGAAAAAGACTAGCCAAAACTAAAGCACAAGAAGACATATCTTGAACGCCACAAGCTCACCCTCGTCTCCAAATCCTCCTGCAATTGGATCGATATCATGCCGGTAAATGGTGCTTGGACTTGCATGTATGAGTACCAAAATAACATGTACCTAGTAGGCATCATAAGCCGACTGAGCTTCAAAAGTAAACATAATATGAAAAGGGCACTACTGTAATACCTCGGAAATTTCAAAGTCGAGTTGGAAGGAAAAGTTGCAGAAACTTAGCACTCGTTCAGTTCCTACGAGCCCACCTACAGACTTTAGAAAGTCGTACGGACCGTAGAAGGGAGTCGTAGGAAGGGTATTGAAGGTTGGGAAAACTTGAGTCTCTAACTTTCCTATGGATCACATGGACGGTCTGTAGAAAGTTCTACGGCCTGTAGGAAGGGGTCCGTCAAAGAGATCTACAACTGGGTAAATTTTTTAAAAGAAGGGTTCTATATGAAGAGGTCTACAAACTTTAGGAAAATAATAAATTTGTAGAAGGCTCTCATGCCAGTTACTCAGGATTTTGGTCAGTAGTTGACCCTACGACTGACCAGGACGGTTCGTAGGAATTCTTACGGATCATAGGTCAAAGTCTTAGGTGTCATTCATTAGTTATCGCTTAAGGGTGTTTAGATCTTTTCCTATGCATTTAATGCCTACACTATGTTGTTTTATCCTAATTTTAAGACCTATAACTATATTTATATTCCTAAATCCATCCAAAAACTATTTTCACTCTCCCAAAATTCTCGAATCCATCCAAGTTCATTCCCTCCAAATCCTTTCCATCTTCAAGGAAGAATCTAGGGTTCAAGCTTCAAGTATCCCTTTTCCTTCATTGCTTTTAGGCCTTGGTCATCAAGGTATTTGGGAATTCATCAATGAGTTCCATTCACCCATTGAGTCCAAAAAGATCTCAATTCTCCACCTTTAATTTCACCGAAATTGCTTATGGTTTCATCTAATCTTCATGGGTCTTTGATTATTTTGATTTAATTGTTAAATTTCAATCTTCTATGCGTCTTTTGATGAAACTACATGATTTCCAATTGATATCTGTAAGACCCATTCTGTCACGACCCAGCCCGTCGTGATTGACATTCACACTAACCCTCCGGTGGGAGAACCATTACTACAACCCAACTAAGCAACTTAATGAAAAACTAAACATTTAAAGATACAGAAGCATGCTTAAATGATGGATAGAAACGAAGTTTCCATAAACTCCAAAGGTTTTAAATAATCAATGAAACAAACTATTGCGGAAGTCAACCCCTAGATCCTGAAAATCATTGTACAAAAACTCTACCAATCAACAAGTTTAAGGAAAGGTGGTGCAACCTCGGAACTAAACATACGAATAAATCTAACTATAGAGTCTGAGTCCGAAAAGAATGGACTAAAAAATAGAGGACCCGTGGCAGCCTAGAAGAACTGGCTCACACTTGAATCTGGTCTCGATTAGTGATCTCCTAACTGAGGTTTCTCAGTAGCCGCCTGAAGATGCCCTGTACTTAACAAAGAATGAGCAAGTGCAGTATCAGTACACAACCACAATGTACTAGTAGGATCACACGGCTACACAGTAAGCGAAATACAAGCAGGAAATTACAACACAGTAAACACACTTATTTAGAGTACATAGTTCAATTAGCTTTTCAGGAGCAACATAGAATTTCCCAATATAAATGACATGTAGACATGAACATAATAATCACAAGTGGTTCTCTCATGGAACACATACCCAAACTGTTAGTGTGTGGAAACGTGACACCCGATCAAATATATGTGTCGAAATGTGACACCCGATCCAATATATGTGTCAGAACATGACACCCAATCCAATGTATGTATCCAATCAGCACAACCACAATCACAACAACACTATAATGAATAATACATATTGTCACATGGTAAAGTAACAGTTCATGACATGTAGTTGTTCGCACATAATCATTTCATTAGATTTGATTCACATACACACTATAACACTCCGGAAATTAATAAGTTAAACTAGAGCCTAAACATGAAGATGAACGTCTTGAATGAGAGTTATAGGAGTCAAGGCCATGAGGCAAGTGCCATGGCCAAGGGGCCAAGCCAAAGCCAAAGGACAAGGCTTCCTCTAGCTTTTAACTACTTCCTCAATCTTCACGAGAAGGACCACGAGTCATGGTCCTCACCACGGCTTACGAAGGTAGGCGTGGCCTTGCCTTGGCCATGAAAGTTTGGCCACCACTTTTCCTTGCAACTGCCTCAAACTTCACGGCCATCACCACGGTCTGTGGTCATGACCACGAACATGGGAGGTGCTCGTGAAATTGCCTTAGGCAATGAGAAAAAGGCCCCAAGTGGTGAGGCTACTGCCTTAAGGACCACGGGAGGGACCACGGCTCGTGGAGCCCCTCGTGGTGATGCCTTGGGCGTGTAAGCCTTGTGCCACTTTGGAGGGGCTACTGCCTCAACCCTCCATGGGCATGACCATGTGTCGTGGTCCACATCACGAGTCGTGAAGGGGCCCGTGGAGATGACTTGGGCTCATGAGCCAAATGCCACCAAACTCTAGGCACTGGCGCAATCTTTACGTGGGGGACCATGAGTCGTGGTCCTCACCATGGCTCGTGAAGATGGGCGTGACACCTGGACGGGGACTTTAAGTGAAGGTCATTTAAGTCTTTTACTTTTTAAGTCCAATTAAAGTGGGGGTGATTTGGGTATTTTAGGGGTAAAATATATATTGGTTTTAAGTCAAAATTCACAAGACTTGGTCATTATTCACAAACACCCAAATATTTTCCCCAAAATCCTCTCCTCTCAATATTTTTCTCTGTAGAAGTTCCTCCATTGAAGAACACCAAGAACTTGAAGATTAGGGCTCAAGAATTAATCTTCTCAGCTCCAATTCGTGGGCAAAGCTTCAATTAAGGTATGGGAACCTTGATTAATGGAACACTTTTCTCCATGAATCCTTTCAACTCTAATTTTGAAATTTGGGATATCGTTCAAAAACTAGGGTTTTCATTATAGCCATGGGTTCTTCTTAAAAACGATTTCATTATGTTATTTGACTTATATTAAGGTTGAATTGTCATTTAATGGTGATTTTTATAGTAAAACTTCCC
>JAJOOS010002979.1:0-42597 GCA_029582725.1 Solanum chiquidenum | reverse complement strand
AGAAACTCAGTCATAATGTGTTAACCACTTAATCTATTGGGAGTAGCATAATACCGAGTTGGACTAGGGTTCATCGTACCCATATAGTCCCAGAACTACGAGCCACGTAGGTGTAAGTCCCCTATGTGGGCAATATCAGTTAGTGATCACGCCATTCATGCCTCTATACCTTTGGTCGGGTATATTGGGTCCTCTCGATGGGGCGTATACATCGGACTCCACATTTAGCTCATGTGGTTTTATTGTCGGTTATTAGTAGCTCCCACAGTTCACTTAGATTCTAATGCATTGACCTCATTTACAGTACAATCAGTATTCAGTTTCAGCATGTTATAAATTTGGTCATTGCATTCAGGTAGCTCAGTATTCAGTATCTATATCATGTTCAGATTATGCTCTTGATTTATTGCTCGTTCAGTTATATGTTTATTTCAGCTTTATTCTCTCTTGCATGCTCAGTACCTTTCAAGTACTGACTCATACATGCGCTACATCTTCTCGTGATGTAGGTTCAGGTTCTCAGCATCCAGATCACGCTTAGATTGATTCCCGATCTTCCGTTCAGCAGCATAAGCGGTGAGTCCTCATTCTTCGAGGACTAGGGACATGTTTATCTTTATCGCTTTTAGTCTGTAGTTTCAGTTTTGCTAGATGTAGTTAGGGCATGTCCTAATATTTCTAGTCAGTTTAGAGGCTTATTTCAGACATAGATAGATTCAACTTAGTATTGAGTTAATATCTTCCTTGTATTAAACTCATCAGTTTTCATTCATTTCAGATTTAGTATATGGGTATTCCCTATCATTTCAAATTTATTTATGATTTAGCTTCCACATCAGTTATTATCTTTAGTATGCTCATGATCATGCCAGCAGGGTTAGCTTGGGATCACTTGTGGTCGTAGGTCCCGTGTCCGCATCTCTCGGGGCGTGACAACTTTAGCTTGTGGATTTCATCAAGGGGTGATCCCTATGAGGTATGTGAGATCACACAACGTTGGGTTAGTTCACCCATGTGCCAATCATGATTCAATTCAGCAAAGTTATATTGATTTGAAAGTAAATCCTATGAGTTCTTGATGAAATTCGTTCGAAATCTTGTGGGTTCTTGTTGTTGAAGTTTCTTGGGATTGATTCATGTATTTAGGTGTGAATTCGAGTTGAATCTTTCATATATTGAGGGTTTAGTCAATTCTAAGTGTTGGGGAAAGAACCAAGTGAAATTAGAGGGTTCAGAGTTGGAAAACGAAGAAGAAAAATTGGGATTTTCTGGGGAAGGGGCTGGGGATCCGTGCCTCTCAGCGCACCCCAAAATAGTCTATGAATGTTTGGCTTTGGGGAGCCGTGCCAGCCAGAGCGACCCTACTTGGTCTCTGAATTTTAAGGGCTAGCGCTCCGCGCCCCTTAGAGCACCAGGGATGCCAGTTCTTCCCATTCTTCCCCCATCTTTCTGTACTAGTTTCTTAGCAATGTACCTATGTTTTCTAGTTGATTCCAACACTCTAAGGTACGTCTAAACATCATGAAATCATCCATAAACATGATATCATGAACCTTGAATCCATAATTAAATTCAAGGAAAGTTAGGAGTCAAGTCTAGAAGTTAAGAAGCAAGTTAAGAGAAGTTTATAAAGTTTTCAAAAGTCTTTCACAAATGTTTTAACTTTGTTTTAAGACTTAAGTTTCGAGTTAAGCAAAGAGTAAAAGAGTTGAGTTCATTTCTCCAAAAGCTATAAGGGAACTAAGTGCCCATTTGGATTGACTTATTTTAGGTGATTTTAAGCTAAAATAGCTTTTAAGTAGTTTTGAAGTGTTTGGGTAAAGTTAAAAAGTGCTTATAAGCAGTTATTTTAAAGCCAAAATAACAAAAATAAGCAAAAAGCCATAAGTTAGAAATCCTAACTTATGGCTTTTGGCTTATAAGTCATAAGCCAAAAGCCAATCCAAACAGGCCCTAAGTATTCCTAAGAGTTTAAAATGTTTTCACATTTGAACAAGAAGGGAAACACTAATTTCCAAGAGAGCTTTTAGGCTAAAGTTTTGAGTAATTATCTCAAACCAAAGAAAGAAGTGTTGTTTTAAAACATATGAGCTAAGTATATTTTGGGAGTAGTATTGAGCACCGATATGGGGATGCTAGTTCATATTAACTCAGGTCTCCATAAACCATGTAGCCATCATGGGTAGTAAATGATCATACTTCTTAGATGACTCCTTAAGTGCTTTCTAGCATATACTAGTGGATCCAGTTAGTTAAAGTATTATATATGACGACAAAGTATAGGATAGTTCTGGAAGCATGGTCAAGACGTTGTATCACCACTTAGGCTCATAGTGGTGGTTGTCGGTTAGAGAAACTCTCATAGAAACTATATTACTTTATTACATGCGTAAAGTTGAGTTTGTTATTGCATTTCTTTGACGAACTGAGTTGCTTTCTACTGTTTAAAATCTTTCTATGTATTGCATGTGTTTTATTGCTTTATATTCAGTTAAGTTGTTCATGAGTTGAGTAAAGCAAAGGTAAGTGTTCCTTTCAGATTCTTTTCAAGCCTATGTTATGTTTAGAATTCCAACTCGCATACTCGTACATTCAATGTACTGATGCCAATTTGCCTGCATTGTCTTATGTTGTAGACGTAGGTAACCAGGATAAATATCCAATGCCTCATTGATTAGATTGAGCACTCAGAGTCAGTTGGTGAGCCTCCTTGCTTTCCGGAGGGTCCTTTTCATACTTGTTTAGCTTTTCAGTTGTTAGGATGATCGAGGATCCTCTTCCGACATCCCTCTTTGTTTTATAGGTTTCATAGATAGTTAGTAGTCAGTTGTCTTTACATTATTATTTCATATGTTAAGACTTGTGTTGCCATTTTGGCCAAGTTTAATGTTTCAACTTTGAACGTTCTAAGTATTTTATTAAACAGTTGAGTAGAGATGTATTGAATCCTTGTATTTATGCTTTTGTCTTCCACTGAGTAAGTAAGCCAGACCAAGGGTTTGCTTGGGACCAGATATGGTTCTCGAGTGCCAGCCATGCCCGGGGTGTAGGCTCGGGGCATGGCGAACTTTGTATCAAAGCATAGAGTTCAAGATTCCTAGGGAGTCTATGAAGCTGTGTCTGTAGAGTCCTATTTATCGGTGTGAAGTGCGCCACATCTATAATTAGGAGGCTGCGACACTTAGGAAAATTTCTCACTTCTTTCACACGCATTTCGTGCATTAATGTTTGATCTCTAAAAATTTCTTCAAATTCATACTTGCACGTGTTTTTAAGTTAATCATGCCCTCACAAAGAGCTTTCAGAGGTTATCCTGCTAGGCGTAATATTGAGGAACAAGGGGTACCCAATGCACCTGAAGTGCAACCCCAAGGAGAAGTTACCAATGCTGAGTTCAGAGAAGTGATAAGGATTCTAAGTCAAGATATGACTAACTAGGTTGGGCAACAAAGAGGGGCTCGACAAGAAGAGGCTGACACTTCGAGGATTTGCAAATTCTTAAGAATGAACCCTCAAGTTTCACTGGTTCAAGCACTACTGAGGATCCAAAGACTTTATTGAGGACCTAAAAAAGATATTTGATGTTATGCACGTTGTCGATGCTAAGCAAGTAGAACTAGCTACATATCAATTGAAGTATGTTGTTAGGAATTGGTTTGACCAGTGGAAGAAAGGTAGGAACTGAGAGAGCACCACCTGTGAGTTAGTCTTGTTTTGAGGAAGCTTTCTTGGGGAGTTTCTTTCCCTGAGAATTGAAACAGGCTAAGGTACAAGAGTTTCTTACCCTTAATCAAGAGTCACTGAGTGTTCATGAGTATGGGTTGAAGTTCACCCAACTATCTCGTTATGCTCCGGAGATGGTTGCGGATATGAGGAGTAGAATATGTATGGTTGTTGCTGGGTTGTCCCTTCTAACAAGCAAAGAGGGCAGGGCAGCGATGCTAATTGGGGACATGGATATATTGAGGTTAATAATATATGTGCAGCATGTTGAGGAACAAAATTTGAGGGATCGAGAGGAGTTTAAAATCAAGAAGGCGAAGACAGGGAATGAGTCCGAGCAGCAGAAGAGTAATGTGAACCATCATCCTTTCAACAAAAGCAAAAGGGGCCTGCTCCATCATCTGCTAGTGCACCTGCACCCAGAAAAAAATGTGAGTATAATAGTCAGAATTCCCAGCACTTCAGGGATAGACCTGCCCAATCTCAGGGTAGTGTGCCACAAGGAGGTAACTGGGCTCCTGCATGTGCTAAGTGTGGTAAAACCCACCCCGGTAAGTGTCGTGATGGTTCCACAGGTTTCTTCAAGTGTGGACAAGAGGGTCACTTCATGAAAGAGTGCCCTAAGAACCGACAAGGTAGTGGAAATCAGGGCAATAGGGCCCAATCTCATCAGTTGCTCTGATAAGTCCACAATTTGGACTCATTCATGGTTTCATTTTAATAGATTTAGTGTTCTCAAATCCATATTTTGTGCCAATAACTGGTGTAAATCCTTGATTTTCATGTATTTGGATTGAGGAACAAAGCATGGACACTAATGAGCAAAAAAGAACAAGGCAGCTGAAATAACGAAGAAAAGAAAGCTTGAGGATCACCTAATCCATTGGGCGAGTCGCCGAATGGCCATTATCTCGCCTAATGTTCCAGTGTGCCGAGCCTTGAATGAGAAAATCAAGTCGGTGATAGAAATGAGTAGTTAGCGAGTCGCCGAACGGTTCAACGATGCATTGCCATATCGCCCAAAGTACAAAACCTGAAGATGCTGAAGGACAAATCAAAAAGGTGATGGAATTGACCAAAGGGCGGATCACCGAGTGGATTGGCGATCCCGACTTATTATGCCGAATGGTCCTTCGCAACACATTTTTGGAGACTATAAATACCTTTTTTAAATTTTGAGTTTAGTATCTAGCATTCAATAGCTTTTATTATTATTCGATTTTCAAATTTGAGAGCTGAGAACTAAGTTTAGACACTATATTTCATTAGCTTTGTAGATTTGAAGATTTCCATTTCTGGGAAATTGGAAGTGGGTGTTGAAGATTCTTCATCTTAGACTTTGTAAAGACAATATCAATCTTACCCAGTTGATGGAAACACAATTTGGTAACTATTTTTACCTTTTTATGAATTCTAGCTAAACCCCAATTCTTGGGGTGTGATTATGTGATTATGGGTTGATTTAGCTACTGGGTACTGGTAATTGATAGTGTAAATGTTTTTTAAAAGTGATTTCATTAGGTAATTATGGCTTAATTTGAAGGGTTGTAGTTGCAAATACAACTCTACCTTCGTGTTTTTGGCTTGATTGAGAGAGAGGTTTTAAAACCAAGATTACTGATTTGATGGTATATGGGCATTGGGTTGTCATGGGTTCATCTCGAGAGAGTGAACCCTAAACCCTTTTCCATGCATTCAGCTCGAGAGAGTGAATAGACTAAAGCGTAGGTTGTTTTTAATTACTGCTTATTGGTGTTCGAGAGAAACCAATTTGATTTGGGGTAAATTTTTCGAGAGAAAATTTATCCCCACTAAAGTTTAGCTTATTCACTAATTTACAACTATTTACTATTAATTGGAATCACCCAATTGTCTACCTTAGCCTATAATCCAATCACATCCCAAGAACGTGTCTCTATACTTGCTATTTTCATGTTATTTGTTTTTGTAGCTGATAGTTGAAACCAAATTCCCCTGATATTAGACACTTGTGTCGCCCCTAACTTGAACCATGCTTTTACTCGTAAATATTTTTAGCTACAATTAACTTGAGCATATTCATGCTTTTCTATTGATTCTCAAATACGTAACACTCCGTTAGGACTCGACCCCAACTCACTTAGTTGGGTTATATTACTACTTAACGATCATTGACGCTTAGTATTGGATGAAGTGTCCTGATACGTTAATCAAAATGGCACCGCTGCCGGGGAGTGGTGTTACTTGAAAATTCTTAGTTAAGTTGAATTTTGTTCTTCTTAGTTATAGTTGAACTTACTAAATTTTTAGTTTTGGTTTGTGTTGCTATTTAGAGCAGCACAAAGGAGCATGTCTTGTAGCAATGGTGACCAAATGGACCTCTCCTCTTTGAGAATGATGATTCTTAGGGATAACATCCTAAGTTTCAGACAAATGGAGGGTTAGTCAATCCGTGAGTTGTGGCTGAGATTTAAGTCACTATTGATGCAGTGCCCAACTCATGGAATCTCAGATAACATGCTACTAGACTGCTTTTATAGAGGTTTTGGTCCGAAAAATAGATTAGTGGCTGACCAAATGTCTTCGGGAAGTCTCTCACGGATACCCTATGCAATAACAGTCCAACTCCTTGATCACATGGCCAAGACCAACAAGTAGACTGAGAAGGACCATATTTTGGCCACACTTTTGACTCATCTTGATATAGTGGCCAAAAAGATCATGGAATTGGAAGCACTGGACAAAATGAAATACCGGTATACTCTCCCTCATAAGCATATAAAGCCCAAGGTGTACGAAGGTGGACAAATAAAAGAGATATTCTCAGTCATTCTTGACAAAGTCGAAGAACACGATAAAGTGTTGAATGAGATAAGAGAAAATGTTTCACTGCTGAATCAAATGACTGCTTCTCATTCCATATATGTCCAGCTACTGGAGACCCAAATGGGTCATGTGTTGTCTCATCTCTACCCCACGAATCAAGATTGAGGGGGGAAGTAGTGCCACGATGTTAACTAAGGCACTTCTTGGTAGGCAACTCAAGTATTTATCAAGTTATTTTTGTTTTAGAAATCATGGTGTGTTGATTATGCAGGTTGAAGTGCAGAAAGTATTAGAAAGGCAAAGATTGGCGAGCTAAAAGTCCAGTCAGCCCATCACCGATTAGGTCGGCCAGCCTGATCTAGACCTCCTTTGGACTCAAGACAATTTTAAATTGGAATCTGTAAAACTCGGGGAGCCTAGGAGCAACTTGGTGAATCGCCGACTAAGTCGGCAATCGCGATCTAGTCCGCCATTTGGACCCCTACATTAACTGGAGGTCTTGTAAAACTCGGTGAGGTAACTGACCACTCGGCGTGTCACCGAGTGGGTCGGAAACCACGACTAATGTCGCCAAATGGGCGAGAACTAGACGGTTTTGAAAGGGCCAAAGGTTTAAATTTTCCAATTCTTCACTTTCCCTCACTTTTAATCTTCCCAAACTCACACCCGCACATTAGTTTCTATATTTCTTACATTTTTGTAGTGTTTTAGTCATTGATTAGTGCTCGCAGTGGGATTTCTTTCCCGCCTAGCATTTCAATCTTTATTAATTCGGCATTTAAGGTTGGTTTTCTGAACCCCAAATCTTTGTTTAGTGATTTTGTACTCTTATGCAAATGATCTTATTTTAGTGTTGTGTGCTGAGCCTCTCTGATCTTAATTGTTTGAATGCCTATTTTTAATTTGATATCCTTGCCCGTATTGTTTATATTGTTCAAATCCCGTAATTTTGTGTCTTAAAATTGGTTAAATCTTGTGGGGTTGTGCTTGCATGTTGTTGGGTCTAGTCGGGTGCAGTCTAAGTAACCCGTAGTTGTGCCAAATGAAGTAATTTTCCCAATGATAGAGCGGGTAACGTCATTCTTAAGGGCAAAAGCCGTCAAATGCCAAATCTGGCATAACCGGGAGAAGTCTGAGTATCTCGGGGTAATGGGAGTTATGGGTCTTGCTTTAATTTATTAAGTGCATGCTTTGATTTTGTTTCAGGGGTTGCAGGATTGAATATGAGAAGTTGGGTTGAAAGTAGGCACGTTGGGTCATTTGGCGAGCTCGGTCGAGCTCGCCAAAGTTCCCTCTCTCGCCATTAATTTCGTGCTATACTTGTTGTTTGACTCTATAACTTTTGGTGAGAAGCTTGAGGTCGCCGAAGGCACTCGGCGACTCGCTGAAAGTTTTCTTGATCTCCCTTTGTCTGCACCCCTGAGCCTTAAATTGCACTGTAACTTTCGGCGGGCTAATCTTTACTCACCGAATGATGTCGGTGATTTTCCAAAAGGCCTTCCCCTCACCGACATGCCAAAATTTTCTGAGAACTTTCACCAATCATTTCGGCGATCCTGATCTGGCTTGCCAAAGTGATTCAGCGAGTCTGTCTGCAATTGTTCTTCTGTGATTTTAATTGAAAAGTTTCTAACTTTTTCTCGATGTTTTGCAGACATAGTACGAACAAACATAGACATGCCACCCCAGAAAAGAGTACGGGATTTCACAATCAACGAAGGGGGATCAAATCCTCCAAAAAGAGGAAGACAAGAGCCTCCAACTGGAAGTCAGAGCAGGGACAAGAGGCCTATATCTGACAGGGTCACTACTGGTTCTAGGATTCTTTATCTAAGCCTGAGGATGACCAGCCTTGCAATCCCAGCGGGATGAGATTCAGGCTAGATCTCACCCTGACTCAGCCATAGTCCCTCCAGCTCCTACACCAGCAGACTCAGTGCCAACTCCGGCACCTCCTGTGGCTCTTGTGCCACAAGTCGTCCCTTCTCCCAGGCTTCTGAATAGATTGAAAGGTGATGGTTTGCAAACCATCTTCGAGGAGAAGTTGCTATCGACAGAAGGCCTGGAGGACAAGTACTCGGATGTGAGGGATACCCTCAATTTCCATAGATTCTAGTAGTTCACCAGGGCCCGAGGCCCTTATATTCCTTCATGGGTCTGGGAATTCTACACAACATACGGTGACTTGGTCCCAAAAAGTAAGAAGAAGCCAAGTGAGTTCAGATCGGTGAAGTCGGTCATGGTCTGGGGAAAGGAAGTCAGATGCAATAGTGAGCACATTAACACTGTATTGGGTAGAGCTCTGCATTCTACACATCCTTATGATGGATTACCTGTCGCTCAGTCCTTAGATAAATGATGGTTGGCTCCATTGATTTCCAATACCACCCCGAGGTGGATCGAGGCAGAGGTCCCTATAGAGAAGAGGGATTCGGGTATTGCTGCTCATTTCTGGTTTCGCTTCATAAGCAGCACCATAATGCCATCCCAGAACGAGTCCATTCTACACCATCCTAAGGTAGTCTGCCTTGGAGCTATTATATCCCGTAGGAGCATCAACCTGGGACTCCTTAATGAGAAGGAGATGGCCATGAGGGACAAGCAGAGGCAGATTTCCTTACCTTTCCCAGTTTTGATCACGGAGTTATGCCGGTGAACTGGAGTACCCCAGGATGATACAAGAGACATTGAGGTGACACCTTCTTACTCCACTGACATCCGACGTATTGAGGCTGAGTACACTCATGAGGAGGCTGATAGAAAAAGGGTAGCTACGGTAGATACATTATCAGAGGTAGATATTGATTTGATTCTTGTAAAGACATCTTTGCCTACTCTGGCCTCTGGGCCTTCAGGTACTTCGGCCCTTTCTACTTCTTCACAGGTCCCGGGTAACTCCACCTCGTCCCAGCCATCCAAGATTACTCAGGCGATGATTTAGAACATGGGGCATCTGGCCCATTCAGCTGATGTGAGGGCGACTTAGCTAGATAAATTTTATCCCTGGATGATCGAGGCTACTATTTTGGCTGCACTGACCCCCTTCCAGATTTCTATTGACACTCTCACCACGAGAGTAGAGGCTTGTGAGAACAGGCAGGGAAAGACCTTCGAGCTGACACTTTTGAAAGCCGAGGTAGCAGATTTGAGGAAGTACGTAGACTATTTAAAGTCTACTAACTTCACTTTATTACTAGAGGTTGCAGATGATTTAGATGCTCTTGAGACTTTAGAAATTCCTCTGCTACCACCAAAGATGTGCATAGGGATGATGCAGTAGTTGATGAGTCAGAGGCAGAGACCAATGAGGAACTAATCGAGATCATGGAGGAGAGCATATATAGAGATCTGTCGGACCTTGAGGAGATGATTGTGCAGTCGGTGATCCAGACGTTGCTGATAGAGACATCCATGAGTGGGTCTAGTGGAGCTGGTCATTTTGAGGTGACTCCGGGCACTAATTCCCAAGTCCAAATTGATGCACCGAGCACTAATGCCCAGCCAGATGGAATAATTGAGTAGACATGATCCCTTCTTTACCTCACTCTCTGTCTTACTTTATTTTGACTTTTGGATATTTTTGCTTGCATTTGAGGACAAATGATTTTTTTTGTGGTGGGGTGAGGCCCCCATTTTATGACCTTTTGTTACACTTTGGTTTATTGTATATATTGGGTTTTGAGCAATAATTGTATGTTACACTATTTTTGTGGATGATTGAGCTTGTGGCTCCTTGTTTTAAATTGCAAATAATTTTTGGACCCTTCCGAAAAAATATGCCATTTCTTGTTTGTGTTTGAATAAGGTTGTTCTCTTGAAAATTTAAGTATCAGTCTTGATCAATACCGATGACTTGAATAGTTCTTATAATCAAACAAAAATTAATGTCCGGCTACGATAAGGCCAAATGAAGTTTCATAGACAATATGTGAACTCTTTGCATCTCGTTGTGACTAGATAAGTATCGAATTGATACTCTTGTGATGATCATTGCACATTAGCAAAAGTGTGTAGTCTTGTTTGATATTGGTGTCAATGCCTTGTGTGATGAGCTTACCGTGAACCATGTATGATGACACCTAGAATTTGTCCTGTTGTTCCAGTTGACTAAGTGATGCAATCTCTTGATATGATCTTAGGCAACTTTGAAGAGTGTGAAACAATTTGACATTATACCTCTTTTGTGGCCTACCTTGTGAGTGTGTGAACCCCGTTTGAACACCCTTTTCGCCTTAGCCTTTTCTTAGAATAAACTTGATAAAATTGTGACCTTTCTTGACCCATTACCCAAAATCCTCATGATTTGTGGTTTGTTTGAATAGCCAACTTAGGCCAAAATCCTAAGTTAGGGGTGTGGTGTAAAGAGAAAGTAAAATCAAGAAGTGCAAGAAATTCCCCTTTGATCCAGGGTTTTGAGAAAAATGGAACCCCTCCATATACAAAAAGGGAGAAAAAGAAGAAAAGAATAAAAAAGTTGTGGAATAAAGTTTTGAAAGTGCAAAGAAAATGGGGTGTCCAAGAAATCCATGGAAGATGAATAATAGGGTGACTTTTGAGCACGAGTGAGAATGATGAAGGAAAGGAAAGAAAGTGTTGTTCACACCACATGTCATGAGGATTACAACCATTGAGCCTAAATGACCATACCTTTGCACTTAGCCCCGTTACCATCCTTGAAAAGACCTTTTTTATCTTGAGTGAGCTGAAACAAGGGTTGATTGGAAAATACGGGCAAACCTATAGGTGAAGTCATGCATTGTGTTCATCTTTGGGAATGTGAGCGTTGCATTTGATTCTGGAGCTTTAAAATTGTGAACCATTGTGAGTGAATATGGAATCATTCTTTGTGTGAGGCATTTGAGTGCCTTTGTTGAGCTTGAACTTGCATTTAAAGCAAGTATTGTGAGTTTGAGATTCTTTGATAATGGTAAGTTACAATTTGAATGTTTGAGAGCATAATTGATATTTGCATGAGTAAGTTGAGTCTTCTTGTGTGCATTCAAGATTGAGTCTTGTGAAGCACTATTTGAGACATCCTTTTCGTACTGCTGAACTTGAGTTTTACTTGAGGACAAGTAAAATTTTAAGTTGGGGGTGTTGACGAGTCCACAATTTGGACTCATTTAGGGCTTCATTTTACTAGATTTCGTGTTCTCAAATGCATATTTTGTGCCAATAATTGATATAAATCCTTGATTTTCAGGTATTTGGATTGAGGAACTAAGCATGGACACTAATGAGCAAAAAGTAACAAGGAAGCTGAAAGAACAAAGAAAAGAAAGGCTGATGATAGCCTAATCCATTGGGCGAGTCGACGAATGGCCATTGTCTCGCCTAATGTTCCATTATGCCGAGCCCTGAAGGAGAAAATCAAGTCGGCAATAGATAGGAGTATTCGAAAAGTCTCCAAACGGTTTCACGATGCATTGCCATATCACCTAAAGTACTAAACCTAAAGATGCTGACGGCCAAAGCAAAAAGGCGATGGAATTGACCAAAGGGTGGATCGGCGATCCCGTTTTATTGCGCCGAATGGTCCCTCACAACACATTTTTGGTGACTATAAATACAATTTTTAAATTCTTAGTTTAGTCTCTAGTATTCAATAGTTTTCATTATTATTCAGTTTTCAAGTTTGAGAGCTGAGAACTAAGTTTAGAGACAATATTTCCTTAGCTTTGAAGATTTGAAGATTTCCATTTCTGGGAAATTGGAAGTGGGTGTTGAAGATTCTTCATCTTAGACCTTTGTAAATACAATATCAATCTTACCCAGTTGATGGAAACACAATTTGGTAACGATTTTTACCTTTTTATGATGTCTAGCTAAAACCCCAATTCTTGGGGTGTGATTATGGGTTGATTTAGTTGCTGGGTATTGTTAATTGATAGTGTAAATCTTGTTTAAAAGTGATTTCATTCAGTAATTGTGGCTTAATCTGAAGGGTTGTAGTTGCAAATGCAACTCTACCTTTGTGTTTTTGGCTTGCTCGAGAGAGAGGTTTTAAAACCAAGATTATTGATTTGATGGTTTGTGGGTATTAGGTTGGCATGGGTTCAACTCGAGAGAGTGAACCCTAAACCCTTTTCCACACAGTCAGCTTTAGAGAGTAAATGGACTAAAGCGCAGGCTGTTCTTAATTACTGCTTATTGGTGTTCAAGAGAAACCAATTTGATTCGGGGTAAATTATTCGAGATAAAATTTATCCCCACTAATTTCTAGCTTATTCACTAATTTACATCTATTTACTATTAATTGCAATCACCCAATTGTCTACCTTAGCCTATAATCCAATCACATCCCAAGAACCCGTCTCTATACTTGCTATTTTCATGTTATTTGTTGTTGTAGATGATAGTTGAAACCAAATACCCCTGATATTTAACACTTGTGTCGCCTCTAACTTGAACCATTCATTTAATCATAAATGTTTTTAGCTATAATTGACTTGAGCATATTCATGCTTTCCTATTGATTCTCAAATATGTACCACTCCCTTGGGACTCGACCCCAACTCACTTAGTTGGGTTATATTACTACTTAACGATCGTTGACGCTTAGTATTGAATGAAGTATCCTGATACGTTAATCATGCTCTACCAGACATGGCTGCACCTAGAGGAGCTACTTCCGGTACTGGAGGAGGAGCAAACCGTCTTTACGCGATCACTTGTCGCCAAGAGAAAGAGAACTCTCCAAATATTGTCATTGGTATGATCAAAGTCTTTACTCTTGATGTTTATGCTTTGCTAGACCCAGGAGCAAGTTTATCTTTTGTAACCCCTTTTGTTGCAAATAATTTTGATGTTCTTCCTGATAAACTTTATGAACCTTTTTGTGTTTGTACACTTGTTGGGGAGTCTATTCTAGCGGAGCAAATGTATCGTGATTGTGTCATTTCCATCAATCACAAGAACACCATAGCTGATTTAGTTGAGTTAGACATGGTATATTTTGATGTCATTCTAGGCATGGAGTGGCTTCATTCCTATTATACATCAATAGATTGTAGAACTCGAGTTGTCGAGTTCCAGATTCCTAATGAGTCAGTCATAGAGTGGAATAGCAGTTCAACAGTGCCTAAGGGTCATTTCATTTCGTACCTTAAGGCGAGAAAGTTAGTTTCTAAGGGTTGGATCTATCACTTAGTCCGAGTTAATGACTCTAGTGTTGAGATACCTCTCATTCAGTCAGTTCCAATAGTAAAAGAGTTTCCATAAGTCCTTCCAGATGATCTACTCGGAGTCCCTCCTGAGAGAGAAATAGAATTCAGCATAAAATTTCTTCCTGATACTCATCCTATCTCTGTTCCACCATATAGAATGGCACAAACAGAGTTGAATGAGCTTAAAGAGCAGTTGAAAGATCTCCTTGATAAGGGTTTCATTCGACCAAGTGTCTCACCTTTGGGTGCTCCGATCTTATTTGTAAGAAAGAAAGATGGTTCCCTTAGGATGTGTATAAATTACCATAAGTTGAATAAGGTTACCATTAAGAACAAGTATCCTCTTCCAACAATTGATGATATTTTCGATCAACTTCAGGATGCTTCTTATTTTTCTAAGATTGACCTCAGATCAGGCTACCATCAGTTGAAAGTATAGGAGTGTGATATTCCCAAGACAGCATTCAGGACCCGTTATGGTCATTATGAGTTTCTGATCATGTCATTTGGTTCAACCAATGAACCCACAACATTCATTGATCTTATGAATAGAGTATTCAAGCCTTATTTAGATATGTTTGTTATCGTTTTCATTGATGGCATTCTAATCTATTCGAGAAATGAGGAAGATCATGCTATCCATCTCAGAATAGTTCTTCAGACATTGAAATATAAGGAGTTATATGCTAAGTTCTCTAAATGTGAGTTTTGGTTTGATTCTGTGGCATTCTTATTGTGTCTTGAGAGGTAATTAGAGTTGATACCCAAAAGATAGAGGCAGTGCATAATTTACCTAGACCCACATCTCCAACTGATATTAAGAGTTTCTTGGGTTTGGATGGATATTATAGAAGGTTCGTAGAGGGTTTCTCATCTATTTCATCCCCTTTGACCAAGTTGACCCAGAAAATAGTGAAGTTTTAATGGTCTGAAGCTTGTGAGAAAAGCTTTTTGGAATTGAAAAATAGGTTGACTATTTCCCAGTGTTGACCTTATCGGAAGGTACTTAAGGTTTCGTGGTGTATTGTGATGCATCTAGAGTTGGTTTGGGTAATGTGTTAATGCAAAATGGAAAGGTTATAGCTTATGCCTCCAGACATTTGAAAGTTCATGAGAAGAATTACCCAACCCATGATTTAGAGTTGGTTGTTGTAGTATTTGCTTTGAAGATCTGGCGTCATTATTTGTATAGTGTTCATGTAGATGTAGTCACTGATCACAAGAGTCTTCAGTATGTGTTTACTCAGAAAGAACTTAATCTCAGACAAAAGAGGTGGTTAAAATTACTCAAGGATTATTACATGAGTATTTTTTATCACCCAGGTAAGGCTAATGTTGTTGTTGATGCTTTAAGCAGGTTGTCTATGGGTAGTACCGCCCATGTTGAGGAAGAAATGAGAGACTTAGCGAATTATGAGCATAGACTTGCACGCTAAGGAGTCCGACTAATGGATTCCATAGAAGGAGGAGTAGTGGTGATGAATGAGGCTGCATCGTCTTTCGTGTCTGAAGTTAAAGAGAAACAAGACCAAGACCCAATTTTGTGGGAATTAAAGGCAAATGTTCATAAGAAGAAAGTTATGGCTTTTGAGCAAGGGGAAGATGGTATATTGAGGTATCATGGCAGATTGTGTGTACCAAGGGTGGATGAACTCCAAGAGAGGATCATGGAGGAAGCTCATAGCTCCAGATATTCCATTCATCCGGGTTCCACAAATATGTATCGCGATTTGAGAGGGTTTATTGGTGGAGTAGTGTTAAGAAGGGCATTGCAGAGTTTGTTGCTAAGTGTTTGAATTGCCAACAAGTTAAACTAGAGAACAAAGGCCCGATGGTTTAGCTCAAAATATAGAACTTACGAAATGGAAGTGGGAGATGATTAATATGGACTTTGATGAGTCCATAATTTGGATTCATTTAGGGATTTATTGTGATAGATTTAGTGTCCTAAAATGCATATTTTATCTCAATAACTGATGAAAAGCCTTAAGTTTCAGGTAGTTGGAGTTTGAGGCAAAACATGGACACTACTTGGCAAAAAGGAACAAGGTGACTGAAAAGACGAAGAAAAGAAGGCCTAAGAATCGTCTAATGCATTAGGCGAGTGGTTGAATGGCTTTAACCTCGCCCAAAGTTCCACTGTTCTGAGCCCTGAAGGAAAAGATCAAGTTGGCGATGAAAGGGAGCAGTCGGTGCATCTATAATTCAGAACGCAAAGATGCTAAAGGCAAAGGCTGAAAGGCGACGAACCATACCAAAGGGCAAATCGCTAAGTGCATCGGTGATCCCGACTAACGACGCTGAGTGGTATTTTGCAGCCCAAATTTTCGAAAACTATAAATAGCCATTTAAATCTGTAGCTTATTATCAAGATGTAGCGAATTATTGATGAATTTTAGAATACTTTCAATTTTAGTTTTAGAGTTTTTGGGAGACATTGTTCTTGAGCTGGAAGGTTTTGAAGGTTTTGAACTCCAAGATATTGGAAGTGGGTCTTGAAGAATCTTCATCCTTGAGGTGTTTAAAGACATTATTTATCGTACCCATTTGATGGAAACACTTTTTGGTATCAATTTCTATCTCTTTTCATGTCTAGCTAAAACCCCAATTCTTGGGGTGTGATTATGTGCATATCGGTTAAATTTACTGTTGGGTATTGCACATTGAAAGTCTATTTGTTGTTTAAATGTGATTTCGTTTAGTATTTTTGTTTGAACTTAATGAAATTGTAGTTGCAAATACGATTTCATCTTCGTGTTTTTGGCTTGCTCAAGAGAGAGCTTTTAAAACCAAGACTACTAAATCGATAGTCTGTGGTTATTGGGTCGTCATGGGTTCAGCTCGAGAGAGTGAATCCTAGGCCTTTTCCCACATATTCAGCTTGAGAGAATGAATGGGTTAAGGTGAAGGCTATGCTTAATTACTGCAACTCGGTATCTAGAGAAACTGAGTTAAATCGGGGTAAGTTGTTTGAGAGAAAATTTACCTCCACTACAGTCTAGCTTAGTCACAAATGTTCAACGATTTACTATCAATAGCATTTACCAGATTGTTTATTTTATCCCATATTCCTATCATATCCCAAGAATCCCGTCTCCCTATTTCACATCTTTATATTTTTGCTAGTTTTGTTTCTTAGTTGCATACAAACCCCCATTAATAATTTACATTCGTGTTACCTATAGATTTAGTATGTTGTTATTCATAAATACTTATAGCTATGATTGATTAGAACTAAATTTTACTTTTCTATTTGATTCTCAACTACTAACCGCTCCCTGTGGGAACGATCCCAACCCTTGGTTGGGTTATATTACTACTCACGATCATTGGCACTTGAACTGTAATTAACGTGAAGTCAAAATGGCGTCGCTACCGAGTGGTGTTAGTTGAGGATTTGTAGTTAAGTAGAATTTTTGTTCTTATTAGTTATTGTGATACTTACTTTATTTTTAGTTTTGTTTTTATTTTTGTTGCCATTGTAAGAAGATACTTTGAGCATGGCCGATAGAAATGGTGGCAAATTGGCTGAGACTAACCAAAGAGTCGAGAGGGACTTCATGTTAACCGCACTGGTAACTTAACTGGACGATTTGGCCACCAAAATAGCAGAGATAGAAGTCCAGTGCAAAATAAAAGGGAGGTACATACCCCCTCATGAGCAGAGAAAGTCTAGAGACAGTGAGAATAATCGTGTCGAGGATACACTACTAACCATTCTCCAAAAGATCACTGAGCAAGATAGAGTGCTGGAAGAGATGAAGGATAATATTGAAGTGTTAAATCAGATGATTGGCTTTCACTCGAGATCTATCCAACTGATCGAAACACTCATGAGTCATGTACTGCCTCATATCCACCTAAATGAGCAATTAGGATTACCTAATGACACTAGGGCTAACCCCAATAATGGAGTTTGAGTAAGGACTTGCGTCATGCCATGAAGTGAACTAAGGCGCGTCTTGGGAGGCAACCCAAGGTTTTATCAATTTAAATTGTTATTTTAGAATAATGGTGTGTTGATTGTGCAAGTTAAAGTGTGGGAAATGTTTGAAAAGTACAGTTTGGTGAGCTAAAGTCCAGTCGGCGCATCACTTAATAGGTCAGCGCGCCCGACCTAATACGCCGTTTGACTCAAGAAAATTTTAAAGTGGAGTTTGTAAAACTCGGTGAATCTAGGAAATTATTGGCAAATCACCGATCAAGTTGGCGATCTCGATCTGGTCCGCCATTTGGACCCCCTCATAAATTAAGGGTCCTGTAAAACTCAGTGAGGTAAGTGATCACTCGGTGTGTCACTGAGTGGTTGGCGAGCGCGACTAATGTCGCCGAATATATGAGATCTGGACGGTCTATTCAAGTGCCAAAGGTTTAAATTTTGAATTCTTTCATTTTTCATCTCCCCAAACGCGCACCCATCTAGTATTTTCGATATTTCTGCACTCTATAAGTATTTTAGTTCATCGATTGGTCCTTGGATTTGGATTACATTGCAGCCTAGATTTTTAGTCCTCATTAATCGGCAACAAAGGTTGGTTTTCCAACCCCGAGTTTATCTTATTAAATTTGTACTCATTTGCAATGATCTTATCTTAGTTATGTGTGTGTTGGGCCTCTCTGATAGGACTAGACTATTTGAATGCCGATTATAATTTGATTATCTTACCCGTATTATTTTGATCGTTGGATGCCCGTAAATTTATGCCTTAAAATGAATTAAATCTTGTGGGGTTGTGCTTGTTTGTTGGTTAGATTGGTTAGGTGAAGTCAGAGTAGCCCGTATTTATGCTAAATGACGTAAATTGCACAATGATAGAGTGGGTGACAACATTCTTAAGGGCAGAAGTCATCAAATGGCCAAATTTGGCAAAATTGGGAGATGTCTGAGTATCTCGGGTGATGGGTCCTATTTGAATTTCAGCAACGCATTGTTTAATTTTGTTTTCAAAGGTCACGAGATAGAGTTCGAGAAGTTGGGTTGAAAATAGGCATGTTGGTCGTTTGGCGAGTTGGGTCGAGCTCGCCGAACCACTCGGCGATTCCCCTAATGTCCCCATTTCGCCTTTAAATTCATGCTACACCTGTTGTTTGGCGCTGTAACTTTCGGCGAGAAGCTTGGGTCGCCGAAGTGATTTGGCGACTCGCCGACCAGTTCGACGAGTCTGCTTGCAACTGATTTTCATTGCTTTTGTTCGAATCTTTTCTAACTTTGCCTCGAAGCATTGCAGACATGACTAGAACGAAAGTTGCTGGGAAAATTGTGCCACCCTGAAAGATTAGAGCACTAAATTTTAAAATGAATTAAGAGAGGTCAAATATTCCAAAGAAGGGCAAGCAAGAACACCCATCTAAAGATAAAAGTAAGGGCAAGAGGCATACTGTCCGAGACACCTCTGTTCCTTCATGGGCCCGAGGACTTTTCTCAGCTGTACGGAGATTTTTGGCGGATACACTTGTGGCAGCCCCAGATAAGTTTGGTGCTATTGTTCCTTTCACGGTGACTACGGGCACTGATGCCCAAGTGCAGACCGATGCACTGGACACAGATGGAGCAACTGAGTAGATAGGATCCCCTCTTTACCTCCCTCTCTGTCTTACTTTTTTAAATTTTGGATATTTTTGTTTGCATTTGAGGAAAAATACTCTTATATGTGGTGGGGTGAGGCCCATCTTTCTTGTGTTTTCCTTTGTGATTGATGTTTTGTTTATATATTTGCGCTTTGTGCTAAATTCGTGTTATACACTTTTTTGTGGAAGGTTTGAGCTTGTGACTCCTTGCTTTTAATTGTATATGGTTTTTGTCCTTTCCAAAAAAAATTTGCCACCTCTTGTATGTGTTAAATGTGATTTCTCTTGCAATTTTGAGTATCGGTTTTGATTAATACCGATGACTTGAATAGTGCTCATAATCTAACAGAAATGAATGCGCGGCTACGACGAGGCCAATTAAAGTTGCATAGAAAATATGTGGACTCTTTGCATCTCGTTGTGACTAACCAATTATCAAATCGAGTCTCTTGTGATGAACATTGCACACTAGCGAAATTGTGGAGTCTTGTTTGATTTGGTATCGAATGCCTTGTGTGATGAGCTTACCGTGAACCATGCATGATGACACGTAGAATTTACCATGTTAGTCTGGTTGACTAAGTGATGCAATTTCTTGAAATGATCTTAGGAAACTTTAAAGAGTGTGAACCAATTTGAAAGTATACCTCTCTTGTGGCCTACCTTGTGAGTGTGTGAACCTCTTTTGAGTACCCTTTGAACCTTAACCATTTCTTGGAAGAAAACTTGATAACTTTAATTTTCTACCTTTTATTGACCCATTACCATAATCCTCATGATTTGTGGTCTGTTTGAATAGCCAACTTAGGCCAAAAGCCTAAGTTGGGGGTGTGGTGAAAAGAGAAGGCAAATCAAGTAAATGCAAAGAAGTCCCTTGTGTCCATGTTTAGAGAAAAATGGAACCCCTCCATATATATAAAAAAAAATAAGAGGAGAGAAAAAGAAGAAAATATTGAAAAAGAAAAAGAAAGAAAAAGTTGTGAAATAAAGTTGTGGATATACAAAGAAAATGGGGTTCCTCATGGAAGATGAATAAGAGGTGACTTTTGAGATTGAATGAAATTGATAAAGAAAAGGAAAGAAGGTATTTTTCACATCACATTTTATGAGGCTTTTTAGACTATAAGTCTAAATGACCATACAATTACACTCAGCCCATTACAAGCCTTGAAAAGACCTTTTTTTTTATCTTGAATGAGCTGAGGCAAAAATCGATTGGAAAATAAGGGCAAACCTATGGGTGAAATCATGCATTGTGTTTATCTTTTTGAGTGTGAGTGTTGATTTTCATTCTGAAACCTTAATGGATTGAACCATTGAGTGAATATGTAATCATTCTTTTTGTGAGGGCATTTGATCTTATTTGTTGAGCTTGAACCTGCATTTGAAGCAAGTATAGTGAGCTTGAGATTCTTTGATAATGGTGAGTCACAACTTGAAACTTTGGTTGCACAATTGATCCTTGCATGAGTAAGTCAAGACTTTTTGTGTGCATTCATGATTGAGTCTTGTGTAGCACTGTTTGAGACATCCTTTTTGAACTGCTGAACTTGAGTTTTACTCGAGGACAAAAAAAAGTTTAAGTTAGGGGTTGTTGATGAGTCCACAATTTGGAATCATTTAAGGCTTTATTTAGATAGATTTAGTGTCCTCAAATGCATATTTTGTCTCAATAACGGATGAAAAGCCTTGAGTTATAGGTATTTGGAGTTTGAGGCAAAAGCATGGACACTACTTGGCAAAAAGGAACAAGGCGGCTGAAAAGACGAAGAAAGGAAGACCTGAGGATCACCTAATGCATTAGGCGAGTAGCTGAATGGCTTTAACCTCACCCAAAGTTCCAGTGTGCTGAGCCTTGAAGGAAAAGATCAAGTTAGCAATGAATGGGAGCAGTCGACACGTCGCCGAACAGTTCCGCGAAGCAACACCATATCACCGAATGATTCAAAATGTGAAGATGTTGAAGGAAAAAGCTAGAAGACGATGAACCAGACCAAAGGGCGGATCGTCGAGTGCATCGGAGATCCCGACTAACTGCGCCGAGTGGTCCTTCGCAGCATAAATTTTCAAAAACTATAAATACCCATTTATATATGTAGCTTAGTATCAACTTGTAGTGAATTGTTACTGCTTTTTAGAATATTTTCAGATTTAGTTCTTAGAGTTTTTGGGAGACATTGTTCTTGAGCTGGAAGGTTTTGAAGGTTTTCAACTCCATGAAATTTGAAGTGGGTCTTGAAAAAATTTCATCCTTGACGTGTTTAAATACATTATTTATCTTACCCATTTGATGGAAACACTTTTTGGTTTCGATTTCTATCTCTTTTTCATGTCTAGCTAAAACCCTAATTCTTGTGGTGTGATTATGTGAATATGGGTTAAATTTATTGTTGGGTATTGTGCACTGATAGTCTATTCATTGTTTAAATGTGATTTCGTTTGATAGTTGTGTTTGAACTTAATGAAATTGTGGTTGCAAATTTGATTTCATCTTCGTGTTTTTGGCTTGCTCGAGAGAGAGGTTTTAAAACAAAGACTACTAAATCGATCACATATGGTTATTGAGTCTTCGTGGGTTCAGCTCGAGAGAGTGAATCCTAGGCCTTTTCCTACACATTCAGCTTGATAAAGAGAATGGGTTAAGGTGAAGGTTGTTCTTCATTGCTGCAACTCGGTGTTTGAGAGAAACCGGGTTGAATCGGGGTAAGTTGTTCGAGAGAAAATTTACCCCCACTAAAGTCTAGCTTAGTCACAAATGTTTAGCGATTTACTATCAATAGAATTTACCCGATTGTTTATTTTATCCAATATTCCTATCACATCCAAAGAATCCCGTCTTCCTATTTGACATCTTTATATTTTTGCTATTTTTGTTTCTTAGTTGCATACAAACCCCCATTGATAATTGACATTCGTGTCACCTTTATATTTAGTATGTTTTTATTCGTAAATATTTATAGCTATGATTGATTAGAACTAAATTTTACTTTTCTATTTGATTCTCGACTACTAACCGCTCCCTGTGGGAACGATCCCAACCCTTGATTGGGTTATATTACTAATCGAGATCGTTGGCACTTGAACTGGAATTAGTGTCCTGATACGTGAAGTCAGACTTTATCATGGATTTACCAAGGTCTCACAGGCAGCACGATTCTATTTTGGTGATTTTCGATAGAATGACAAAATCAGCCCACTTTTTGCCGGTAAAGACTACCTACACAACAGAGGATTATGCCAAGCTGTATCTTCAAGAAATGGTTAGACTTCATGGAGTTCATCTCTCCATTACTTTAGATAGAGGTGCACAATTTAATACACAGTTTTGGAAGTCATTCGAAAAAGGCTTTGGTTCAAAGGTGAACTTAACTACTGCATTTCATCCTCAGATCGATGGGCAAGCAGAGCGTACTATTCAGACCTTAGAGGATATGTTGAGGGATTGTGTGATTTATTTCAAAGGTAATTGGCATGATCGCTTACATCTTATTGAATTTGCTTACAACAATAGTTACCACTCTAGCATCCAAATGGCTCCTTATGAAGCTCTTTATAGGAGAAGATGCAGATCTCCTATTGGATGCTTTGAAGTTTGTAAAGCTGGGTTGATAGGATCAGATTTAGTTCATCAAGCTATGGAGAAGGTGAAAGTGATTCAAGAGATGTTGAAAACAGCGCAGAGTCGTCAGAAATCCTACACTGATATTAGGAGAAGGGAGTTAGAGTTTGAAGTAGATGATTGGGTGTACTTGAAAGGTTCACCCATGAAAGGAGTTATGAGATTTAGTAAGAAGGGGAAACTTAGTCCCAGTATATTGGCCCTTACAGAATATCAAAAAGGGTAGGTAATGTAGCTTATGAGTTGGTGCTACCACAAGAGTTAGTCGCGGTTCATCCGGTGTTTCACATCTCCATGTTGAAGAAGTGCATGGGCGATCCCTCATTGATCATACCAACCTAAGATATTGGGATCAAGGATAGCCTGTCTTATGAAGAGATTCTTGTTCATATTCTAGATCGCCAAGTTCGCAAGTTGAAAACAAAAGAAGTAGCATCAGTCAAAGTCATTTGGAGGAATCAGTTTTTTGAGGAAGCTACTTGGGAAGCTGAAGAGGATATGAAGAAGATATATCCACATCTCTTCGAATCCGGACAAGTTCCAGATCAAGGTACTAATTCTCTTCTCAGTACTCTTTAATTTATAAGTTGGCATGTTGTATTGCATTGCTTGTTGGGTGTTTGAGCTGAATATTAGATGTTACACCCTTAGCCTAGTAAGAGTAATGTCATTCGAGGATGAATGTTCCCAAGGGGGAGATATTGTAACATCTCGCTAATTGAAAGAACTAGGAATAAGTTAAGAATTTGGAAATAGTTTTTTTTGAAAAGAATTGAAAACTGAAAAATTGTGATGTTAAGTTGAAGTTTTTGGTCAACTTCGAATGACCATAACTCCTAGCTCAGGATGAGTTAGGTGTGTTTCCAGATATTGTAGGAAATATCTTGGAATAATCTTTCCAACACCGCCGAGTTTGCATGATTCCGAGTTTGTATGCGTGAGATATGCCCATTGGAAGTTGGGTTGTTCAATTAAGGAAATTCCAATCCGGATTTTAGAAGGGTAGTTTGGTCTTTTCCATACCCACCTTAATTAATTCGTTTTTGGTAATATTTTTAAGGTCTAAACTGATAGGATTCAGTTTACGCTTTTGAAAAATAGAGTTAGGGTTTTTGGAGAAAGAACGCAAGAGGAGAAGAAAGGAGAAAAGAGCCAAGATCATTGTTCGTAAGGATTTAGCTTGAGGATTTCGTCAAGGGGTGATCCCTACGAGATATGTGAGATCACATAGCGTTGGGTTAGTTCACCCACGTGCCAATCATGATTCAATTCAGCAAAGTTATATTGATTTGAAAGTAATTAAATCCTATGAGTTCTTGATGAAATTCGTTTGAAATATTGTGGGTTCTTGTTGTTGAAGTTTCTTGAGATTGATTCATGTATTTAGGTGTGAATTCGAGTTGAATCTTTCATATATTGATGGTTTAGTCGATTCGATGTTTTTGGGGAAAGAACCAAGTGAAATTACAGGGTTAAGAGTTGAAAAACGAAGAGGAAAATTTGGGATTTTCTGGGGAAGGGGATGGGGCGCCGTGCCTCTCAGCACACCCCAAAACAGTCTCTGAATGTTAGGCTCTGGGGCGCCGCGCCAGCTAGAGTGCCCCATCTTGGTCTCTGAATTTCAAGGGCTGGGACTCCAGTTCTTCCCATTCTTCCCCATCTTTCCATACTAGTTCTTTAGCAATGTACCTATGTTTTCTAGTTGAATCCAACACTCTAAGGTACATCTAAACAACATGAAATCATCCATAAACATGAGATCATGAACCTTGAATTCATAATTCAATTAAAAGAAAGTTAGGAGTCAATTCTAGAAGTTAAGAAGCAAGTCAAGATAAGTTTATAAAGTTTTCAAAAGTCTTTCACAAACATTTTAACTTTGTTTTAAGACTTAAGTTTCGAGTTAAGCAAAGGGTAAAAGAGTTGAGTTCATTTCTCCAAAAGCTATAAGGGAACTATGTATTCCCAAGAGTTTAAAATGTTTTCACATTTGAAAAAAGAAAGGGAAACACTGATTTCCCAGAGAGCTTTTAAGCTAAAGTTTTGAGTAATTATCTCAAACCAAAGAAAGATGTTTTGTTTTAAAACATATGAGTTAAGTATATTTTGGGAGTAGTATTGAGCACCGATATAGGGATGCGAGTTCATATTAACTCAAGACTCCATAAACCATGTAACCATCATGGGTAGTAAAGGATCATACTTTTTAGACAACTCCTTAAGTACTTTTTAGCATAGACTAGTGGATACACTTAGTTAAGGTGTTCTATATGACGGCAAATTATAGGAAAGTTCTGGCAGTGTGGGCAAGACGTTGTATCACCACTTAGGCTCATAGTGATGGTTGTCGGTAAAGAAACTCTCACAGAAACTATATTACTTTATTACATGAGTAAAGTTGAGTTTGTTATTGCATTTCTTTAACGAACTGAGTTGCTTTCTATTGTTTTAAAATCTTTCTATATATTGCATGTGTTTTATTGCTTTATATTGAGTTAAGTTGTTCATTAGTTGAGTTAAGCCAAGGTAAGTGTTCATTTCAGATTCTTTTCAAGCCTATGCTATGTTATGCATTCCAACTCGCATACTCATACATTCAATGTACTGATGTCAGTTGACCTGCATCGTCTTATGATGCAGACGAAGGAAACCAGGATCAGCATCTAGTGCCTCATTGATACGATTGAGCACTCAGAGTCAGTTGGTGAGCCTTCTTTCTTTACGGAGGGCCTTTTCATAATTGTTTAGCTTTTCAGTTGTTAGGATGATTGGGGATCCTGTCCCGACATCCCTCTTTGTTTTAGAGGCTTCATAGACAGTTAGTAGTTAGTTGTGTTTACATTATTATTTCATATGTTAAGATTTGAGTTGCCATTTTGGCCAAGTTGAATGTTTGACCTTTGAATGTTCTAAGTATTTTATTAGACAGTTGAGTAGAGATGTATTGAATCATTGTATTTATGCTTTTAAGTCTTCCATTAAGTTAGTAAGCTAGGCCAAGGATTCACTTGAGACTAGAAATTATTCTCGAGACCCAGCCGCGTCCAGGGTGTAGGCTCGGGGGCGTGACAGTAATGTAGATGGGATATTAAATTTTTTGGCAACTAAACCAACCCATTCCATGATTATAGTGTAGATGACATGTGAAAAAGGGGTACTGATGAGTCCATAATTTGGGCTCATTTAGGGCTTTATTTTAATAAAATTAGTGTCCTCAAATGTATATTTTGTCTCAATAACTTATCTAAATCCTTAAGTTTAAAGTATTTAGAGTTTGAGGCAAATGATAAACACTACTTAGCAAAAAGGAAAAAAATGGCTGAAAAGACAAAGAAAATAAGGCCTAAGGATCGCCTAATGCATTCGATGAGTCACCGAAAGGCCTTAACCTCACCCAAAGTACCAGTGTGCTGATTCCTGAAGGAAAAGATCAAGTCAGCGCTAAAAAGGATCAGTCGGCGTGTCGCCGAATAGTTCCGCGAAGCAGTACTATATTGCCCAATGATTCATAACTTGAAGGTGCTGACGGCAAGAGCTGAAAGGCGATGAAGCAGACCAAAGGACGGATCGCCGAGTGCATCGGTGATCCCGACTAACTGCGCTGAGTGATCCTTCGCACCACATTTTTTGACAACTATAAGTACTAGTCTGAAAAAAAAATTGAGTATGTAATTTCAGATACAACATTTTATTTTTCTATGTTTTCAAGTATAGAATATTTTGCTTAGCTTTTGAAGATTTGAAGACTTCCAACTCCAAGAAATTGGAAGTGGGTGTTGAAGATTCTTGATCTTAGACTCGTTTAAAGTGAATATAAATAATACCCAGTTGATGTTACTTCAATTTGGTATCATTTTCTTCCATTTCTCTATGTCTAGCTAAAACCTCAATTCTTGGGGTGTGATTTTGTGAATATGGGTTAAATTTACTGTTGGGTGTTGCCTATTATTAGTACATTCGCTGTTTAAATGTGATTTGGTTTAGTAGTTGTGTTTGAACTTAATGAGATTGTAGTTGAAAATACGAATTCATCTTAGTGTTTTTGGCTTGCTCGAGAGAGAGGTTTTAAAACTAAGACTACTAAATCGATAGCCGGTGGTTATTGGATTGTCATGGGTTCACCTCGAGAGAGTGAATCCTAGGCCCTCTCCCATACTTTTAGCTCGAGAGAGTGAATGGGCTAAGGCGGAGGCTGTGCTTAAAAGTGGCAACTCGGTGTTCGAGAGAAACCAAGTTGATTCGGGGTAAGTTGCTTGAGAGAGAATTTAACCCCACTAAAGTGTAGCCTAGTTACAAATATTTAGCGATGTACTATCAATAGCATCTACCCGATAGTGTCTTTTATCCCATATTCCTATCACATCCCAAGAATCCCATCTCCCTATCTCATTTCCTTATATTTTTGTTGCTTTTGTTGATTAGTTAATAGAAACCCCCAATTGATAATTGACACTTGCGTCACCCCTTAGATTTACTATGTTTTTATTCGATAATGTCTATTGCTATGATTGATTAGAACTTAATTTTACTTTTCTATTAATTCTCGTAACCACTCCATGTGGGAACGATCCCAACCCTTAGTTGGGTTATATCACTACACACGATCATTGGCACTTGAACCGAAGTAGTGTCCTGACACGTGAAAGCAAAATGGTGCCGCTGCTTTTGTTTGTTTGTGTGAACATTTCAGGAAGTATGAGTGTGAACGGTAGCAATGGCAGCCAAGTAGGTCATCAAGACGACATCAGAGACCTTAATGATGTAAATGAGCCTCATGTTAATGATCCCTATCTCATGGGTGGTATTGGTGCCATTCGTTTGCCTCCAGCCGAAGGGAATGTTGTATTTCACATCACGAGTACCATGTTACAACTCTTGCAACTAAAGGGGATTTTCAGTGGATTGGCTCATGAAGACCCTCATGAGCACATTCAAAATTTCGTAGATGTGTGCGGACCATTCTCTTTCAAAAATATATCCCAAGAGTTGGTTTATCTACGATTGTTCCCATTCTCTTTTATGGGAGAAGCATGCAAGTGGCTAGCTGAATTGCCACGCGACTCAATCACTTCATGGGAGGAGTTGGTCACCGCATTTAATGTGCAATTTTTCCCTCCCTCGAAGATGATGACTCTTCGGGATAGCATCCAAAGCTTTAATCATTTGGAGGGCGATCCAAATCATGAGACTTGGCTGCGATTCAAGAAGTTGGTGCTCCAATGCCCAACTCATGGCTTGCCTGACAACGTATTGCTGTAATATTTCTACCGGAGCCTAGATTCAGTGAAAAATGGTGTTGCTGACTAACTTTCTCTAGGAGGTTTGATACAACAACCTTACGTGATAGCAGCTCATCTATTGGATGGAATGACCACGATAAATCAGGCTTGGTACACCCGTGAAGATCAAGTCTCCCCTCTGACATTCAAATTGACCAAGGAGTAGATGGAGAAAGATCAAGAGAGGGACCAAAATATGGCCAATATAATGACACAACTTGACATTTTGTCCAAAAATGTCATGGGAGTTGGTGCTCGGGGTGTCAATGTTGTGGGTATCGGGGGTATAAATACGGAGGAGGTAAAGTTTGATACTTTGTACAATGAAGAGGTGAACTTCCTAGCCAACCAAGGCGGTGGTTATCATTCAAACTACCCAAGGCAGGGTAGTAACCAAGGTTGGACGAGAGATGAAGGTTGGAAAGAGCATGAATGAAGAGATCGTAATCTTAATTGGAAGGACGGGGAGAATGATAGGTATGTGCCTCCCCACAAGTGCCAAAATCCAAAGGATTCAGAGGGTGGTAGGTCTGAGGATATGCTTTCTCGTATCGTCAACAAAGTTGAGGGGTCAGACAAGATATTAAAAGAGATGAAAGAAGATGTGTCAACCCTTAGCCAGACCGTTACCTCCCATTCAGTATCAATCAAGAAGCTGGAGATCCAAATGGGTCAAATGTCGTCTCACCTAAATCCGAGACAAAAAAGGGGGTTGCCTAGTGACACTATGGTCAACCCCAAGAATGAGGTTTGAAGGTGGACTTGATTCATGCTGCAACGTTAACTAAGGCGTTGTTTGGGAGGCAACCCCAAAACCCTTATTGCTTTTATTTGTATTTTGGTAAAATAATGGTGTGTTGTTTGTACAGGTTGAAGTGTGGAAAGTGTTCAAAAAAGTGTAGAGTGGCGAGCAATAGGTCCAGTCGGCAAGTCATCGAAGAGGTCTGCGACCCAAACCTAATATGTTGTTTGACTCAAGACATCTTTAAATTATAGTCTGTAAAACTTGGCGAGCGTAGAAATTATTGGCGAATCGTCGACCATGTCGGCGATCTCGACGGAGACCGCCGTTGAGACCCCCACACTAACTAGAGGTTCTGTAAAATTCAGTGAGGTAAATAAACTCTCGGCGAATTGCCGAGAGGCTAGGTAAGCTCAACTAACGTCGCCGAATGGGCAAAAACTGGACGGTTTTGTAGGCCAAACGGTTAAAAAATTCAAACTCATTCACTTTCCGTCACTTTTTATCTTCCTAAACTCACACCCACATGCTAGTTCTTATATTTTCACATTTTTAGACTATTTCTAGTGTTGATTTGTGCTCAGAGTTGGATTACATTGCCGCCTAGTGTTTCAATTTTCTCTTTATCGACACAAAATATTAGTTTTCTATGCCCCAAGTTTACTTTATCAAACATTATACTCATCTGCAATAGCCTGATCTTGTTGAAGTGTCCTGATCCTACCCGATAGGATTACATTAGTTACATGCATGATTTAATTTGATAATCTTTCTCGAGTAGTTGTGATTGCTAAAATCCCGAAATTGTATAACTTAAACTGGATTAAAGTTTGAGGGGTTGTGTTAGGGTGTTATGGGTCTGAACTTAATTGACCTAGTGCATGCTTTAATTTTATTTTTGGGGGTTGCGAGGTTGAATTCGAGAATGTTAAAGGTACCCACGTTGGGTAGTTTGCTGAGCTAGGTCGATCTTGTCAAACCACTCGACGGTTCGCCTAATGTCCCCATCTCGCCTTTAATTTCTTGCAAAGTGAGTAGTTGAAGTCTGTAACTTTTGGCGAGAAGCTTGAGGTCGCCAAAAGCACTTGACGACTCGCCGAAAGGCTTTTCATTCACCCTTGGTATGCACCCCTGAACCTTTGTGCACTGGAACTTTCGGCGGGCCTGTCTTTGTTCGCCAAAAGCTATCGGTGACACACCGAGTGGTCCCCCCCATCGCCTGTTTGCCGCAGTTTTTAGAGCTAATTCCTTCGGTGAGCTCAATCTAGCTCGCCTAAGAAATTTGGCGATTCACCCTCAGACATGACTAAATCAAAAGCTTCTGAAAGAATAACACTAGCTCGAGAAAAGTTCAAAGAGATTGCAATAAATGAGGATGCAGCTACGGTGAAAGGTAAAGCTACGTAACTACCCACAACTACTGGGAAAGGCAAGGGCAAAAGGCCCACTTCTACCACGAAGACCATTACCCTAGACCCTAATATTCCTTCATGGGCCTGGGGATTCTACAGGGCGGTGCATGTTTTTCTAGTGGACTCACACTCAACAGAACTTGGTGAATATGGTAATGTTGTTCCTCCTGAGGTGACCTCGAGCACTGATGCCCAGGCTCAGGGTGACGCATCGGGCATTGATGCCCAGACAGATGGAGAGACTGCATAGACAGGATACCCTCTTTACCTCCCTCTATTTTTCTTTACGTCACTGTTGGATAATTCCTATTTGCATTTGAGGACAAATGTTTTTTGTTTGTAGTGGGGTGAGGCCCAACTTTATGTGCTGATTACGACTCTTGATTTGTTTATATATTTATTTATATATTGGGTTTTTAGCTTAAATTGTGTTAACACTGCTTTTCGTGGATGTTTGAGCTTGGGGCTCTTTGATTTTAAATTGAAAATGATTTTTGACCCTTCCAATTTATTTTTACCACCTCTTGTATGTATTGAATGTGGTTGTTCTCTTGCAAATTTGAGTATCGGTTTTGATCAATACCGATGACTCGAATAATGCTCATAATCGAATAAACATGAATGTGCGGCTACGATGAGGCCAAATGAAGTTGCATAGTCAATATGTGAACTCTTTGCATCTTGTTGTGACTAGCCATGTATCAAATTGATTATCTTGCAATTAACGTTGCACACTAGCTAGAGTGTGGAGTCTTGTTTGACTTTGGTGTCGATGCCTTATGTGATGAGTTTACTGTGAACCATGCATGATAACACCTAGAATTTTCCCCGTTGGTCTGGTCGACTAAGTAAGGCTATCTCTTGATATGATCTTAGGCTGCTTTAAAGAGTGTGAGCCAATTTGACATATACCTCTTTTGTCGCCTACCTTGTGAGTGTGTGAACCTATTTTGAACACCCCTTGAGCCTTACCTTTATTTGAAAGAAACTTGATGAAACGTGACCTTTCTTAATCTGCTACCTATAATCCTTGTGATTTGTGGTTGATTGAATAGCCAACTTACACCAAAAGCCTAAGTTGGGGGTGTGGCAAAAAGAGAAGGCAAGTCAAGAAGTGCAAGAAAAGTCTCCTTGAACCCATGGTTTTGAGAAAAATGGAACCCCTCCATATAAAAAAAAAAGAAGGGAAAGAAAAGAAAGAAAAATAAAAAGAATGAAAAAAGTTGTGGAATAAAGTACAAAAGAAATGGGGTTTCCGAAAAATCCATGGAAAGTGAATAATGGAATGACTTATGAGCACTAAAGAAAATGATGAAAGAAGAAGAAGGGAAGTGATGTGAGCATCACATTTCATGCGGATGAAAGTCACTGAGCCTAAATGACCATACCTTTGCACTAAGCCCCATTACAAGCCTTCAAAATACCTTTTTGATCTTGAGTGAGCTGAAACAATTGTTGATTGGAAAATATGGGCAAACCTATGGGTGAAAGCATGCATTGTGTTCTTCTTTGTGAGAGTGAGCGTTGCATTTGATTTCGGAACTTTAAATGATTAAACCATTGTGTGTGAATATGGAATCATTCTTTGTGTGAGGGCAATTGAATACCTTTGTTGAGCTCGAACTTGCATTTGAAGCAAGTATAGTGAGCTTGAGAATCTTTGATAATGGTGTGTCATAACTTAAAACTTTGAGTGCACATTTGACCTTCGCATGAGTAAATTGAGTCTTGTGTGTGCATTCATGATTGAGTCTTGTGTACCACTATTCGAGACATCCTTTTTTAACTGCCGAACTTGAGTTTTACTTGAGGACAAGCAAAAGTTTAAGTTGGGGGTGTTGATGAGTCCACAATTTGGACTCATTTAGGGCTTTATTTTAATAGAATTAGTATCCTCAAATGCATATTTTGTCTCAATAATTGATGTAAATCCTTAAGTTTTAGGTATTTGGAGTTTGAGGCAAAGCATGGACACTATTTAGAAAAAGGAACAAAAACGGCTGAAAAGACGAAGAAAAGAAGGACTGAGGATCGCCTAATGGATTCGGCGAGTCGCCGAAAGGCCTTAACCTCGCCCAAAGTTCCAGTGTGCTGAGCCCTTAAGGAAAAGATCAAGTCGGCGATAAAAAAGAGTAGTCGGCGTGTCGCCGAACAGTTCTGTGAAGCAGTACTATATCACCCAATGATTTAGAACTCGAAGATGCTGAAGGCAAGAGCTGAAAGGCGAAGAAGCAAACCAAAGGGCGGACCGTCGAGTGCATCGGTGATCCCGACTAACTGGGCCGAGTGATCCTTCGCAGTACATTTTTTGACAACTATAAATACTAGTTTGAATTTTTATTTTAGTATGCATTTTCAGATACAACATTTTATTTTTCTAAGTTTTCAAGTAGAGGATATTTTGCTTAGCTTTTGAAGATTTGAAGACTTCCAACTCAAATAAATTGGAAGTGGGTGTTGAAGATTCTTCATCTTAGACTCGTTTAAAGTGAATATAAATCATACCCAGTTGATGTTACTTCAATTTGATATCATTTACTTCATTTTCTCTATGTCTAGCTAAAACCCCAATTTTTGGGGTCTGATTTTGTGAATATGGGTTAAATTTACTGTTGGGTGTTACTTATTGTTGGTACATTCGCTGTTTAAATGTGATTTCGTTTAGCAGTTGGGTTTGAACTTAATGAGATTGTAGTGGCAAATATGATTTCATCTTAGTATTTTTGGCTTGCTCGAGAGAGGGGTTTTAAAACTAAGACTACTAAATCAATAACTGGTGGTTATTGGGTCATCATGGGTTCAGCTCGAGAGAGTGAATCCTAGACCCTCTCCCACACTTTCAGCTCGAGAGACTGAATGGGCTAAGGCTGAGGTTGTGCTTAAAAGCGGCAACTCGGTGTTCGAGAGAAACCGAGTTGATTCGGGGTAAGTTGCTTGAGAGAGAATTTACCCCGACTAAAGTCTAGCCTAGTTACAAATATTTAGTGATGTACTATCAATAGCATTTACCCGATAGTGTTTTCTATCCCATATTCCTATCACATCCCAAGAATCCCGTCTCCCTGTCTTGTTTTCTTATATTTTTGTCATTTTTGTTGATTATTTAATACAAACCCCGCATTGATAATTGACGCTTGCGTCACTCCTTAGATTTATTATGTTTGTAGTCGATAATGTCTATAGCTATGATTGATTAGAACTTAATTGTACTTTTCTATTAATTCTCGAAACCACTCCATGTGGGAACGATCCCAACCATTGGTTGGGTTATATCACTACATGTGATCGTTGGCACTTGAACTGAAGTAGTGTCCTGATACGTGAAGTCAGGTACCATTTTTTGCATTTGATTGGATCAAATTGAAAATGAATTTTGACCCATGGGACTTTACAGAAGAATATAACATATGAATATCATCTATTGAACTTAACTGGAATTTGCCATCAGAGAAAGGAGCAAAGCTTAACCCTTCAATATTTGGGAGTTTTTTTATTTCAGTGAAAGTTGATAGGCTCGTGATTAAAGTGACTCCATTGCCTAAATTGATTGATTGTTTGGAAAATTGAAGACATGAATTAAGTTTGCCTTGGCCTGGGAATAGTGCTATAAGAACATGTGATTTTTCATTCTTCAAATTTTTCATGTTTTGGGTGGTGAAAAGAGAAGTATCCATGAAGGCGGAATGATTTTAGGCAGGAGAACTTTATTACTGAAAAAGGCATTTTTGAGCTGGCTTGGTTACAACTGATTAAGGTCACACATATGTATACTGGTAAATAAATTGTTCTATATATAATAAAAATATAAAAATTTATTATATTTCCTTAAATATCTACCTTAAATATTAAATTTTGAGATTTATATAAATATTTATTAAATAAAAAAATATCAAAAGATATTTTGCCCAAACTTTCTAGAAGCTCCAAGAAGTATTTGGATTTATTGTTATTCCAAAAATAAACTTTATTATTCAGTAACAAATAAAACAAGAAATGCATGAATACCTTATAGTAAGTAACAAAACAAATATAATGATAGCAAGTAGTATGTTTTATTACCAGATATAACGTGTGCTCACAATTTAGAGATACAAAAATATGATTTTTTTATTTTTCCATGAATCATCATTATTATTCAGTAAAAAAAATGCAAGAAATGCATGAGTACTTTAGTCTAAGAAAAAAATAATGATAGCAAGTAGTATGTTTTATTATCAGATATAACGTGTTCTAATAAATTAGAGATACAAAAATATGACATGTTTGTTTTTTCGAGAATCATCATTATTATTCAGTAAAAAATACAAGAAGTGCATTAGTACTTTAGTCTAAAAAATGAAATGAAAAACATAATGATAGAAACTAGAATGTTTTATTAATCATTTTTATCATTCAGTAAAAAAATGACGCAAGAAATGCATGAGTATATAGTACTTTAGACTATGAAACAAAATATAATAAAAGTAAGTAATATGTTTTATTATCAGACATGTCGTGTGCTAACAAATTAAAGATCCAAAAGCATGACATAGATACATATTCGATTGTAAATTATTTATAAAAATAATAATAATAAGAAACATGATAATGAAATTTAAAATTAGAATATAAAGAAGTAAGCACATGAAGAAGAAAAATCAACATATAATACTAATAAATTATCTATCTACACTATAGTTTTCTATAGGGTGAGAGTACTCAAGAATAGTATTTTTGTCAGCTCTGATGTTGAAATATGTGATTGCATATCTCATCTAAATTTTTTAACTTTTAAAGAAGACACTTTTATTTACTTAATTATAAATTCTAATACTTCTTAGTTCGAGAAAACAAAAGATATAGAAATCGATTAAATACATTCAATTTTTTTGTTGTATCAGTTTTATTTGGCGAAATAGACATGAATGCCCTTATAGTTTGATTGACCTTTTCACCAACCTTAATGAATAACAAGAACAAAATCCTGTAAAATAAATAACCATCCCTAGTAAAATGACAAGGTATATTCACTTTGAATAATCAATTTTTTTTGCCTTGTATCGCTTAAAAATATATTTTTCACCGATCATAATAATTTGAATTTCACCTTCACGCTCATTACATATTTATTCCTTCAAACTCATTCTAAAACATCTGCATACTTATGAAATGCAATGTAGTGTAGTTAAAGGGTACTTTCAGAATGGTTTTGACAAATTATTAGGCACAATATTCATGTTCTTCATGCCTCTAACCACCGCGTCTCTCCACACAAAATCTTACAACTTAACATTACATTTCATCATGACCTATTGTTTTCTTTTCTTCTTTACTATGCTATTCTACATACATACGCTCTCTCATGTTCTTCTATTCTTTAATTGTTTGTGTTTGCTGCTTCGACTTTCAAATTATCAATAACATCAACATTTATGGATTATTGAAGACAAGATTATTTTTGAGTTAATGGTTATGCTTTATGCATATTGTGTTTTGGTTCAGGTATGAGTTGAAAAAAATAAAATTCTACAATGTATTAAAGCTAGGTCTTGAAAAAATAATTTTTTTATTTGCATGACTCCAATTGAGTTTCATTGATTAGTGTTTTGAAATTGTGATTATTCATTTACTTTTCCTCTGCTTTCTCTTTATATAATAGTGACTTGATGTTGACGGTTAAATGATTCAAAGATCTTTTAGATCTCCTTTAATTTATTAAAACTTGGCTTAATATATAGGCTAATGTTGATTTTTGTGGGATTTTTATTTCTTTTACTTAAAGAAAAGATACATATATAGATTAGGAATTAATTAAATACATTCAAAGATTGTTTACAGAATTAATTTCATTAGGAGAAATAGACATGAATACTTTTATAACATAATTTGCAAAATCTTTTCACCAACCTTAATTATAAACAGAAAAAACAAAATTGTGTACATAATTTTCTTCCCTAATAAAAGAATATTTAACATTTCTCCATGAAATACAATCTAAAAAGGATAAATATATGTAAGAAACTATTTATACAATGTAGAGTTTAAATTGTATACATTTTCAAATTAAATAGTTTAGCATGACAATAGTTTTTTCATATTATCTTTCATATGAGCCTTGTTTTTTATTTTTTTAATAGTAGCCACAAGGGAAACAATACAGTCACAGCAAAAAAATACAGAAACTAAAAGGGTTGGTCCAATCGGATCAGTCCATACAAAGTGTATTTGACCTAAGTAGGTCAAATCTAGCTCAAAATTCTCCATGGAAGGTAGAAAACCATTTCTATGTACTAGATTAGGAAACTTGCATAGTCTCCTCTCTGATTATCTAGGTTTTTGTCACCCCTAGGTTTTCCTATCTGGCGAAATGGTTATCTTGTTTGCCTCATTCCTCGTGTTTGAGCTCTAAGCGGTTTTCATTTGGAGATAAATCTAGAACTTCTTTTTTATCCTTTCTTTCCAATTTTTCTCTATTATCATTTGATAAGTTATTGTTCTCATTTTGATAGAGTTTATTTTTCTAAAATAATAATATGAATTAAATAAAAAAAAAAGTATTTCCCAAACACACTCTCAGTTTGTCACGACTCGAGACTATCTTATAGTCGTGACACGGTGCTTAGAACCACAAGTGACCCAAGCTAACCCATATTCTGGCATAACTCTATGATTCATACAAATAATAATTGAACATAACTTATGCGGAAGCTAAGTTGAGATAAATCCATCACAACTTAGTAGTCAAAATAGAATTCATTTGAACAAATCATAAAATCAAAACTACCGTGTGACTGTCTGAGAGCCTCTACTATGATGACTTATTGGGACAACCCTCCAACTAACTGTAACGACTGATTTTCGTCGTTATAGAAATGCCAGCGGGGGGAAATTTGGGGCTGGAAAAACTTGTTCGTAATATTTGTATTTTCCCAACCTTGTCCAGATTTGGAAAAAATTGAGTCCTTGAGGTGTGGGGAAATCTGGTAACAATCGGGTGAGCTGTTTTTGAGTTTGATGGCATGAGTAGTTAGATAACTTGTTAAGGAAACCGTACGACTTAACGAAATTAAATTTGAATGAGTAGATCTCCTGGAATCGATCTTAGCGTGAAGCTTATTTTCTGAGCGTCGTGGGTTAGAAGTGTGTTGTGGAATGGGGGTTTGGAATTCTTTAAAATAGCTTTCTGTTTCGTTTTTGTCGCTTTGGCACTGGGTTGGGCTGCTATGGCGGGGCCGCTACAGCGGGATGTGGGGTGCTGTGGCGGGTACGACGAGACTTAAAATCGAAGATGAAAGACGAATAGCTCACTGGTTCAAGAATTCCGCCTTGGCGGGCACTTTGATCGCTCTGGCGCATTCTTGTCCAAGTATGTCCAGAACGAAAGAGCTATATCATTCGAGTTAACTAAAGCGCTAAAAAAAACCTCCTACGATGTACCTATACAAACAGAGCACTAAAGGTCAAAGCCACTTGGAGGCCTAGCCATAAGGGAGTCCTAGTAACAAGTTTTGTATATCGTTTTCTAATATAAAAAAATGTTGAAACCCCTCAACCAATAAATGAATTTACATGCATTTGGTCACTAAAAAGGCCCAAATAAAATGATATACTTCATTTGGCGGTGACAGCATAATAGAATCCTCACACCGAACTATCTAAATAACTTTGGAGTAAAAATTAGTAAGCTACGCCATATATGCAACACTCCCGAAATGATCACCCACATATTCCTAGAATGTGAGACAGTTAGGAAAATGTGGCTAGACTTGGGAGTTATATATGCAATAAATCATATTATAAATAATGGAGGGGGCGATTGGCTAGTTAGACTCAAAGACCTAAGTTTTCCCCTCAGAAAAACATTATTAAATTGGCAGGAAGAGTACCCTTTCTTCATATGGAACATTTGGAGGAAAATGAATGAGAACCACCATAATAATATAAGAACGAAAATAAGCATTACAAAGACCATAACTCACTTCAGAGAATATCTTTCACTAACTGGACGCTCGAAAAGAAGCATTACCCCAAAAACCACAAACATAAAATGGGAACCTCCAACAAAAGGATGCAAACTAAACACGGACAATTCATCAATGGGTAACCCGGGGAGAGGAGGAATAGAGGGGGTAATTAGGAATATAAAGGGAGAAGTGGTATTAAGTTATATCAGCAACCTTTATGCTACAAATTCCTTAAAAGCAGAATTGACAGGACTACTACAAGGAATGGAGTTGGCATTGAACAAAAACTCGACGCCACTAGAAATCAAGGTCGACTGTGAGGATATAATTTCCCTCCTCGAGAATGACCACACCCAACTTACTCTAATATATTGTCTGATTGGAGGGTGCTAATATAGAAAGGGGGGCGCAATTCAGCATAGCTATCGCGAAGCAAACAAAGTGGCATGTGCTTTAGAAAAGGATGGAATTAATATGACGCAGGCCAACTATATTTGCTGCTTGGAAGTTCCACCGATGTTTGTATTGGAAAAGCTAGAGGCAGACATAGCGGGTACTTATTTTGTTAGGATGACTAAAGCCCATACTAATCTAGACAAATATATTATTAGTACTACTACTACTCCAAATCTTTTCTGGATAACTATAAAAATAAAATACTAAAAATATTAGAAATATTACCTATAAATATTTAGCATGTAATGACTAGTAGACAACGAAGAGCAAGGTGTGCTAGCCAAGCATGCATGCGCTCTTTAAAGTTACAAAACCTACTTTAGTGAAAGCGACCTTCCCACGGATGCTCTTGGCCCTTTGAAAATGAACTTTTTGATTTTCAGCCTAGATAAAAACTCAAAACTTGAAGGTTTTTAGATTAATGTCCCCCTTCATATTTGTATTTATCTTTCGGTTAGTATGTAACACCCCGAAAATTTCTAAGATAAGACTCGAACCATTCTTGATTTGTGAATAAGATTTTACCGAGTGACTCTTAATTGCTCATAGGTGTGAAGTTCAATTATTTAGTGTTGAAAATGATTTTGGATATGAATTAAGGTCACTAGAATCCCCTAGCACAAAGTTGAGTTGAAAGCTTTCTTTCCAATTGAGTTTCATTATGAGATTTAGTTGGGTCAACTTCAAATGACCATATCTTTTAACACATAAAGAGTTAGGTGGCCCATGACCTACCAAATTTAAGGTATTTGAGTCCTCATTCCAACGCCACCAAGTTTGCTTAATTTCGAGCTCGAAGTAAAAAGTTATATCTATTTGAATGAAGCATTTCTAGTTAAGGCATCTAATTTATTTTAGAAAAGGTTATTTTGGTCTTTTCCATTTTCCCACTAGGCCTAGAAATTTTTCCCAGCCAATTAATGTTCTAATCAGATGCTAAACCATTCTTTGTCTTTCCTAAACACTTATAAAAAAAAAGATGAGTTCAAGAGGAGAAAGAGCTAGGTTTTGAGCGTTCGTCAAGATCCCGTCAATTTTCATGAAGAATATTGTTCTTTCCATGTATGTAAGGCTTCTCACAGTGTTGAACTTGTTCTTCCTCACTTTATACAGCAAATTCATCCATGAAATTGTTGTATCTAAAAGATTTTTTAGTAGTTCTTGATTATAGTTTCATTCTTTAACAATGGAGGTTATGAGTTTCTTGGGTTGAGGATCTTTAGTATGAGTTGTGTTTCGTAAAATGATTGTATGAAATTCTTTTGTAATCGTGTCGAGTTTGAGAAACAAGAAGAGTTTAGGAGAAATTTCCAATTCTAACTTAGTTTGAAGCTTGAATGTTTTTTTAAAAAAATTCATCGAGTATTGGGGTGACGCACCAGCAGTACGCCCACATCTAGCCCCAGTACTTTGGGGACTGGCGCAGTGCGCCACCAGTATGACAGGAGTATTGGGGACAATTCATAGCCGATGGCACAGTCTTTACCTTTGGGTCAGTACTTTGTGCACATCTGTAATGGCGTAACTAGAATTTTATCTAAGGAGTATCAAAATATAAAGAAATACAATCGTGTAGAAGCTAAGGACAGTCGATATGTAATATATACACATAAAAAAATATTTTGATTCTAGCTATATAATGTAATTTTTCCGACAAAGTGGTGTCGATCGACACCCCTAACTACATCTGGCTCCGCCACTGCGCATCGGGTAAATCCCAATTATTTAACCATATATATCGGAGATATAAATCGTACTAGGCAAGCCCTATGCGATAGACTCAATTCAGAAGACAATAAAAGGAATCAATTTTGAGTCATCCGTGTGAATGACCACCCTCCAAACCATCTGAATCCTCCCGAAGAACAATCCCCAATTTTAAAGATGTTTCATTTTAGTAAACTAGACTTAAGGCCTTATTTGTTTGCACTTAATGGAGGCCTGAATCTTAATCATTTAGATTCAGCACATTTAGTGTGTTTGGTTTTTAGGTCTGAATCTGAATTATTCAAATTCAACCCATTAAGTCTATTTGTTTCTTTTTATCAAAAAGCATCTTAATGGACCTGAAAATGTCTGAACGGATCAGATCTACAGGAGAGTCTTAACACCATTCAAACTTATTTAATAAGCTATAAAATAATATTGTATCGCCTCTCTCGGTCTTTGCGTGACTTTTGCTCTCTCAACTACAAACTTTCTTCCTCTCTTTTCTCAATCAAACACCAATTTTTTTCCTCTTGAACTTGTAAGTTTTCATAATCTTTACAAGTATTTTTTTATATTAATAATTTTCTTATAATGTATTGATGTTTTTCAAGAACACTTGTTGCAATAATATTTTTAGTGTATTGATGTTCATCAAGGTTTTTGAGTGAAAAAATACTATTCATAATTAAATATAATAACTATGTACACATATTTGAGGTCTCTTATTAGAATTTTATTTTTAGGCCAATAATTTTATTGAGACTCTTTGACAAAAATAATGCAGCTCCTAATAATTCTACATCTCAATCTTCAGTTTCAGCTAGAAGAAAAAAGTTTTGGGCAAGAAAAAAAAGTTTTTTGTCTGAATTGGAAATTGATGAGAAGATGATTATTGCTCTGGAGTTATTGTTTAAAAAAATAGTGCACCTACACTTGAAGAATATATGGAAAAATTGGATGGAAAGAGCCATTACACAGTACAGGCGTTAGTATATTTTGTGAAAGTGTCCACTACAAAAAGGCATGAATGACGTTAGAGATTCACAAGTTAGAGAATTTGATTAAGGTTATTGGAAAAAAGATAAAGAATTCTTTAGTTTCTGTAATTAGCCAAAATATATGTTAGGCGCTGATAATGTGATACCTTATTTATTATTTTTCGACTAGTATCTAATATACGTATTGAACTTTTTGATATTATACTGTGCCTATAAAATATTTGTTATTCATGATTTTTTTTTATGTTATGCTTGATGATTATGATATTTTTTAAATCAAAAAGTAATATTTTTTTGTTGAAATGAATTTTTTTATAACATTTTATTAAGGGAAAAAGGACAAATGTACCCCCAAATTATCATAAATGGTATCTAAATACCGTTATACTTTTAGGACACTAATGCCCTTACCGTCTAATTTTTGGTATGTATATATTCTTTTGACTAACGGAGGGACACGTGTCTCAATCATAAAAGCCTACCCAAAATCTATTTGTTTTTTACCCATAATTAAAATACCCACCCAAATAACTTGAAACCCACACTCAAATTATAATCCAAAAACACCCCCAATAATCTTTACTTTCATTACCCATTCAATTTTCCAAATCAGACCTTATATCAAATTTCACGGAAAGGGCAAAAAAAATTCCGGTGTCGGCAATGGGAAAAGAGAAGAACCCATATGGGTATTGTAGAAAAATCCATTTATTGATTTAAAATGATTTGTTGTTGTTGTTGAGTGAAGTGTCTTGCTTCAACTGCCATGGAAATAGACTTAGGCAAAGATTAAAGCGTTCAAGTTTACTGAGATTTCCGATAAAATTTGAATATGCTCATCAATCTAGACCTCAAAGTGCTCAATTAAGTTTTTTATGAAGCATTTTGATCTTGGAATTTGTCTTCTAATGTAGTGATAGGTTTTAGATCTGACCTTTCTGATAAAATTTTGATATTTTCATCAATTTAGTCTTCAAAGTGTTCCATTACTTCTTTAAGCATATTAGGACTTGTAATTTATTGATTGAAGTAGAGAGAGTTCTTACCCCAAGATTGATTTTTTTCCCCTTGGAATTTGAAAGTTTATTAATGTTGATTTTGTTTCTGATTTGATTCTTTGATATGCTTCAGTGTGTTGCTTTTCATTTGAGATGTATGTTGTGGCCTGTGGTATCA